>RJWM01007248.1:0-79034 GCA_004363535.1 Dasyprocta punctata | reverse complement strand
CACAGTGGCTCACTGCCAGGTGGCGAGGTCCTTGCCCTTGGCTTTGTGCTTGTGTTCACTGGTCCTGGCTTGGGCCTAAGTATTTCTTGGGTCATGTGTGGACATCAGTAATTGCAGAGGGAAGCAGGCACTCTTTCTCTGAGCAGAGCGCTTGGCTGCTTCCAACTCTCTAATTTGTGTTGTGGTACAGGAGATGATCACTGGCTTCCACCCACCTGCCACAATCACACTCCAGTGCATGACGCTGAGTGACTCGGACGCCTGCCGTCTTCTTGTCTCAGGGTGGGAAACTCTTCAGTCTGTATGGTTAAACCACCCTGATTTGTTCCTCATTGAAGAAGGTCAGTTTGGTTTAAGGAAATGTCAGATTGATAGAATATTTTGAAAGGAACTCAGTTTATGAACACTGGACTGAGAGTGCAGCGTTGATACAAGTGTGCTCCAGAAAATAATTTAATAAATGGAGATTCTTATTCTAACACAAGGCCCTGCATATATCTTCTTTCCCTTCTTTTTAGGCCTTTCTTCTTAACAAGGCCTTTTTCCATACTTCTCATTGTTTTGCAAAACCTTTCATTTGTCATAAGCAGACAAATATGGCAACTGGTGTAAGGGAGGCAGGAGATGCCCCGTGATGATAGCTGACGCCACCACCTTTGAGGGTAGACATGTCCTCAAGAGGCCTGTCCAGCTCCACACCCCCGGTGCCTGTGGACATGACCTCATTTGGAAAGAGGGCTTTGCTGGTGTGATGCAGTCAGGCGGAGGGCACTGGCATGGGTTCCGATGCATCATGCTGGGGCCCATGTGAAGATGTGCAGACCACAGCTTCCAGCAGAGGCTGGCGTGGAAGTGACTGTCCATGGGACATACAAACACAGGATCTTGGTCCTGCTCTCTCCCTCTCATCTGGTGTAACCACGGGCGAGGGCACTGCACTGTGAGAACAATGAAGCTCGAGCAGACCTGGTTGTGCCACTCACTGCTTTGTGACCTCAGGCAGGGCCTCAGGTACTCTGAGCTTGGTCTCCCTTCCTGGAAGGTGAGCAAGATACCTGGGTGTGGGAAGATTAAGTGGATTAGAGAACTTCAGTGCTTAGTACGGGTACTGGCAAAGACACAAATGTCCATGTCCTTTCACCCCATTCCTCCTCATTTCCCCTCCAGAGCACCTGATCTGCCAGCTTGCTCCTTGTTACCCCAGCCCTGACACCATCTCCTCTGCCCCCAGCCCCTCATGCATCCATCAAACATCTGCCAAACATAGGACTTGGGGAGGGCACTGTGCAAGCTGCAGGGAACCAAGAGGATGCTCCTCCTGCCCTCTCGGGGATGATGGTCCTGGGACATGAAGGAAGTGGACACATACTCAGCTGCCAATAGGGTCACATACATGCCAGAGCAGCACATGAACTGGTGGCAAAGAAAGAGGAGGCAGGAGGCAGGAGGCCAGAGGGCTCTCTGGAGAGGCAACATCTAGACCAAGACTAGAGGGAGAAGTAAATGAGTTCAGCCTCATCCAGTTCAGAGGGACAGGAGACATCTGTCCCTGTGGTCCTGGTGCAGGGAGGAGGAGGCCAGTTCAGGGCACAGGAGGCACAGTGGGTAGTGACCGATGGGTGGAAGTCATCCACACCTGCAGGCCCTAAAGGGGTTCTCACTGGTTTTCTCATGGTGATACAAAGGCTTTGAAGCACCACCCTCCAAGTTATTTAAAAGACGGCTGCTGAACAGGTAGTGGACTCTAGGGCCGTGAGAGGAGAACAGTGATCAGCAAGGGGGCTGCCTGTGTGAGAAGGGTGCAGCATGGGAAGAGGGCAGCCAGCAGACCTGAGGGGCCAGAAGAAACTGACCAACAGCAGACCAGCTGGAACAGTGGAGAAAGGCAGGCCAGGGAGGAGCCCAGTTTCCAGACAGCACCAGCGGGCTGCTGCATGGTGTTTGCAGGTCCGGGAGGCTTTGGACTGCAGCAGCAGAGTGCTGCTCGGCGCTTGCTCTGTTTTGACCCTGACAAGCAGGAGGTGCACGGAGAGTGTCCGGTATCAGCCACATGGAGACCTTGAGCTGAGATCTCAGGGCTCAGGAGGAGGCCGCTTCAGCACTGGGACCTGTCTGCAGCGATGCTGCCTGGAGACCCTGTGGGGGCAGGCGGGATATTTCCAACCTGCCATGGTTGTGGTCTGCAGCTTGGTCTTTGCAAAGAAAAGGAAACCAATGCAGATTTATTTATACAGACAGAGGACTCCTAATCTGCAAACGCTACACCTGAAACACTCCCCCCGAATCTAGAGTTTTTTGAGGGTTGTGTCAGCCCATGAAACATTTCAGATCTGGGATTTTAGGTTGTCAGGTCAATTGGTAAGGTCTTCATAAATATTCTAAAATCTGAAAAACTCTGAAACCAAACATTTTTGTGCTCAAGCATTTCAGGTAAGCGATATTCTTCCTGGGGTAAATCATTGTACTTAGCTATTTTTAGACAATTACTTATAAAGACAATCTCTTGTAAAGTATTTCCTTATAGGGGGTAAGAAGGAGAGTATGCTTCAAAGAATGGGGAATTTGATGCAGAGATTTAAACAAATTAGAAGGAAACAAGGGGATAAAGGAACCATTTTATTCTGAGATCAGAAGAATTTAACTTTCTCCTGTCCACTCTCTTGGCCCGCCTGGGTAGAACTGAGTGAGGAAGAGTTGTCTTGAGCTACATGCAGTTAATACGTATAAATAGCAAAACCTCCTTATTATCTTTTAGTGTGTAAATTATTTCATGAAGCAGCATAAGCTTAAATAAGTAAGAAAACATGTCTCTGCTTAAAAGTGATAAATGCTCCGGGTGTGGTAGCACACGCCTTTAATCCCAGCACTCAGGAGGCTGAGGTAGGAGGAGCGTTGTGAGTTCAAGGCCAGCTTGGGTTACAACGCAAGCACAAGGCCGTCCTGAGCTACATAGTGCGACCCTGCCTCAAAAAACCAGGGCCGGGAGTTTGGCTCAGTGGCTTAAGCGCCTATCTGACAGGCGCAAGGTTGTGAGTTCAATCCCTGGTGCCTCAAAAAAAACAAAAACAAAAACAAAAAAGTGATAAATGCTTGCATCAGAGGCCCACGTGCACTGTAGGCGAGTTGAAATTCTCTTCTCAGAATTCCCTGTGTGTCCAGTCCACTGACCACACAGCAGACTGAGGCCAAATCAGCACTGTGCTGCCCCTTCCCCACAGATGCACCTCTCTGCAGTGTCGGCATGATAGGCAGGGCTACAGCATTGCTCCGTCGTGGAAACACCACTTAAAACTACGTAACTGTAACAGGCCTGCTAATAGTTGTGCAGCTTGACATGGTTAACTCAGTAACTTTTTCTTTTTTGAGTGTTGCTGAAAGACAAAATTGTAACAAATCTATTTTTGCAGCTGTTAATCGGCTTTCACTTGAATTAAGCAGCCATCTGGACAGAAGTAACTCAGAACGCCCCACTCCACAGATGCAGGGTACATTTGTAGCCAGAGAACATGGGTGCGGAAAGGGAAATGGGGCAGGCAGAGCTGGAATCCTGCCCCACCCCAAGGTGGTTTGAATGGGCGCTACCTGTGAGTGATGGCTGAAGCCTGGCTCTGTGATTGGCTGGAGCTCAGCTGCTGTGATGATTGGCTAGAGCTTGGCTGTCACGATTGGGTCAGATTCACAGTTTGTTACACATTGTTAGGTCCTCCGTTCCTTCAGTACCAGGTTAGGTTGCCATTATGGCACGAGGGCTGATGGGGAGACTTCCCCTGGCAAGGTTTGGCTTGGTCTCAGTGTCTTTGCAGTGTGTGAGAGGAGGCAGAGAAGCAAGCATACCTGTAAGGACCTGCCAGGGTCCTCATGCCAGGGACACGTGGTCCCTTCATCTAGGGCCGTGCAGGTCTTCACTGTGGCCCGGGAAGCCAGCCCTTGGCATGGGAAAGCCGGGGTCTCAGTTCTCCACCAAACTCACCGTTGCCAGTAATCTTCAAGTTTGTCTGACCCACACCAGGCTGTAGTGAGTAATTAGAGGTCTGTTTTATTTTTCTCAGACACACAGACCAGGAAAAAATCTAGAATTTATTATTGTAGAACTGAAAGGCTCTATTATTTTATAAGCGTACTGTAATATCTTTAAGTCTCCTCAGATTTGCAATGATGATGGAAGTTTAATTGGCCTATTGTCTATCCAAGAGCTTTCATTAAAAAGGGATGACTATATTGGGCCCTGCTGCATGTAAGGTTGAAATCAATCACACTTTTCAGAGTTTGATGTTTCTAATACAGCAGTATCAGGAAATAGGTACAGAGCATACCTGCGAACCCAAGAGAAGTGCCCACGATTCTCTTTCAACCCAGAAGCAAAGGAGGTGGGGAGGGCCTTAAAGAGCAGAAAGTGAGACACAGAGGAGGACTCAGGGCCCTTTCTCATGCGTTGTAGATTAGAACTGCAAATGAAGGAACTTGACATCCCTGTGCTCACAGCCCCTGAGCTGAACGCGGGCAGGAGCTGAGTGAGGCTGCAGCCCCCAGGGAGAGACTCTGGGTGGCCGCTTCCGTCTATGCCCTGTTTACTTGTTTACACGTCTGTGGCTGAGTTTCACCCACTCCTGGTACATCCGACGCAGTAGTGTCTTCAGGTTCGGGCACCGCTGTGAGTGCTGCTGGAGGGGACCAGTGCAGGGGTCTTGCTCAAAGCAACTCCAGCTGACGGGCTTTGTTTCCCCTGGGCGAACCGGCAGCTGCTCCTGACCCCTTCGCGTGAAGGATGAGTAGAATCTAGAGGAGGAGGGTCTGCACTGGCTCAAAGGGCCCATGGAAGATCTGCTGCCAGCCGGATCCTCTGTTCTCTTGGCAGATGACACACTCGAAAGAATCACTCTAGTTAAAAATAGCAGACCTTAACCAAAGGAAGTAAACCTTTCTGAAAACCAAAAAGCAAAAAACATAACCCGGCCAAGCCTTGCTCCAGCAACTGAATTTGAGTTGTGGGGTGTGGACCCACACTGTGGTCTATGATATTATGCACATGAAGTGACACTTCTTAGATCTGTGGGCCTCCAACAGGATCTAACCCCTGACCCAGTCCTGGGTATGTGGTTTTAACTCAGTTCTGTTGGAAAATGAACACAAAGCAGCTTTAAAGTGTGGTTCCCAGTACCCTCCCAAGGGTGCACTTGAGCCTCTCTGAGCCTGTGTCAGTGTCCAGCCCAGGGACACAACAGAGAGGAGGCAGGCGTGGGGCAGAAGGGATATTGTTCCTGTGAGCGCCTGGTGATCTGTGTGAGGGCTGTGTTCCGAGGACCATCCATGGGGAAGTCCCCACTCCTTGGTGGACGTGATCAGTAGGTTCAGATTATTGTGATGTAAGGACATTGACACAGCAGTCCAGGTGGCGGGCCCAGGGTCTGTGTCAGAAAGAGCAGGAGCTCCTTTGAAGGGATGAGCTAACTTCTACTCCAAGAAGTAGCAAGAGGAAGGTGGAGCCGAATGGCAGTTGTTAACCAAGGGTCAGTGGTTTGAGCTAGGGCCATCAGAAGCACCCTTTGAGCAGAAAGAGCTGGCTGGAGCAAGGCAAGGGGCAGGAGCCAGGGAGACCATGGCTTCACCAGGCCAGGGGTGCAAGGCAGTCAGCTGGTGTCTAACAGAGCCATCAGTAGGGTTTGGTGGGAGATGGACTGAGCGGTCTGCATTGGGGAAAGAGCGCAGCTCCAGCCTCTGGGGTGGCCACCTGTGTGGTCACAGGAAACGCTTGCCATTGGCAGAGCTGTGGCCTGCCTCTGTGTGAGCAAGACTCTGCCATCCCTTTCCTCAGTCCTGCAGCTGGGCTCAGCAGTTTTCTTCTTGGCCTCAGAAGCAGAACCAGCCCCCAGCACACATCAGATTCCTGGAGGGAGGCCCCACCCCACAGCCCACCCCTGCACATAACCCCAGATCTGAATGCTAATTGCCTCCTAGAATATATTTGGAAGTTATTTCTCCTTATAGGGCTCCACACTCCCTAGGGTTCTCTAAATCTTCCACAGTAGGTTTAAGCATTATTTAAATGAAAAGAAGCACGTTTGCATGCAGCTCTCCAGAACATGCCTGTTATGTTTAAATGCTTTTCTCTTACCACGTTAAACAAGCCTAATCCCTTTAAGTGTGTTTAATAAAATATACCAGGAAAATCTGTTTTTTTTTTCCCTGTTGTCATAATATTCATCCCTTTTCAGAACTCCCCATATTTGGGATGAGATGGTCACATTAGTCCTGAACAAATTTTGTCTTTTTTGAATATTCCATTTTCCTTTTTTCACATTCTGTTCGCACAGAGTGAACATTTGAGCCTCAACCTTGATACTGCATCCAGAATCAGTCAGGCCAGGGGATGGGGGCTCCTTGAAGCACCCCATCGATATTTCTTGTCAATTACTCATTCCAAATGTATAAGCTTTTCTAAGTTGTTATTTAAACCACTCCTGGGACCTGGATGCAGAGACCCCAGAGTGAGGGATCTGTCACTGAACTTTCTTCCCAGGCAACCACAGGGCTCCCTAGACAGGAAACGGACCTAGGAGAGTTGATGACCCTCACTTTTATTGGCCTTACTTAGGTGGAAAGAGAACCCTGAGACTACTAAGACAGCGAAGAGGCAGGACATGTGGTCACAGGGAATGCGCTGGCTCTGTGCTCCCCACAGGCCCAGGCCTCCTGGATACAAAAGCCAGTGAGTTGGCCTGGCCTCAGAGAAGGTGATGCACCTACAGAGTCCTGTGGAGCAGAGAGCAGGGTGCAGGGGCCTCACACCCCCAGGAGGCTGAGTGCTTTGGGTGAGGCACGCCTCAACTACACTTGTTAGCACTTTATCACTTTAAGAATATTCCCAAATATCCCTTGAAGCCCACAGTCACTGCTTTTAGTGGAGTCCAATTAAGGCTTTCTTTTTTTCTTTAGCTTCCCCAATCCAATTTTCATGGGTGGGTTTTTTTGCTCTTTGCTACAAAGAAGGTTTGGAAAATGAAGAATTGAATGGAACATTGGAGAAGATCACTTATGACGGGCAATGCCATGCATAATAAACATTAGCACATGTTCAACAAAAAAATTTCCTCCAGTAGAAGTCCTTGCCATATTAATTTAATCCTGCCACCTAGGATAATATAATCTCTTTGAAACAGTCTTGATTTGGGTGCAGTGGGACTCTTCTGGAGCAGAGGCCAAATTTTCATCACCTGATGAGCTAATTGGACGTGGCAGCCTCCTGTGCAGATGGGACTCTCTTGTCAATAGCTTCTCGTCCCAGACAAAGAGAGAGAAATGTCTATATTCACCCTGTCCCTCCAGCAGGAGCAGGGCTCCCCTCCTCTCCACCAGGTAGCCAGACACATTTAAATGTTACCTTTTGTGTTTTGGGCTTGCCATGCCAGCAGCCGGGCTGCTTGTTTAAGTACAGTGTGTATTTTGACATGTAAATTTACATGAGGCATATTTAATCAGTCACAGTGATATGCTAATTGGATTCATTTGTGAACTGAATAAAAAAGGCACTTGAAGAAAAATGAAGTGAACTTACTACCAGCTGGGATGCTTTGTAATCAGCAGCATGTGCCATGGGCGCTCAGGGAGAATGGTGCCATTGGCGCCATCGCAGGTATTTGCTAGGGAAGGCCTGAAGGGTAAAACTGTGCTGAGCTAGTCTTCTAGCTGCACCGGGCATGATCTCACCTGTAGCTGCTGCGGAGGGTGGTTCCCACCCTTCTCGTACCCTCACGTGCCGGATGGGATGTGGCTCTGCTGCAGGTGCACTCGGGCAGGTGTGTGTAGGGACAAGGCCTGAGTTTCACTGGAGGTCACAGGAAGTTCTGATTCTTGAGTGGGAGCTGTCTTTCCTGCCCCGAGAGTGACATGATAGTAAGAATCGAGCTGTGACAGGGTGAGCCTGCTCCACGTCCCCAGAGTGCCTTCCTCCGTTGCAGCACAGCCCTGATCCTGGTGCCTTCAGTACGCATAGGCTGTCTGGAGTTGGCTGCAGAGGTGGGGCCCTTGCAGGGCAGGACCCCGGTCCCCATGGCATTGCCAGTGTCTGTGGTTCTTCTGCCATGCTTGCCAAGGCCTCTGAGTTTTACCTGTCAGTTAGATACTAGCAAAGGATATACAGATGCCCAGGGAAGCCCATTAAATGTGCCTGGGGTTTCCTGAAGAGGTAACTTGTCTTACGATGCTCACAGTCCAGGCCATGTGCTTCCTGTGTCCGCGTTGAGGGAGTGACACCCAGAAATCCAGCAGGAGAGGAAGAAGCCTGCAGGGAGCCCCAAACGGGGCAGCACCCGGCACAGCTGCTACCCAGCAGGGATGCTAGGTCATCGACGGTGCACTCGTGGGAGGAAGACACTGTTCCTCTGGGAAGGCAGATGCAGCTCTGGGAATGGGGAGGGCAGGAAGAGTGGAGGGGGTAGAAGGACCTGGGGCCTGGGGCCCGCCTGAACCTCTGCAGGAAAGGAGAATGTCTGCTGCTCCTGGCAGATCACGTGAAGCCTCCAGAGAGCCGAACCACTGTGCACAAGGCCAGCGGCTGTGGGTCTCACAGAAGCCTCAGCAGAAAGACCGGGGTGCGCTCCTGAGACCCTGGGGTAGCTGGAGGCATTTCTGGAGGGGCCTGCAGAGGCTTTGTAGCAGGAGTCAGGGAAAAGAGGGCACCCAACCAAAGCAGCACAAAGGGAAATTGGACCCACAGGTACTCACAGTGTGTGACTTAGTAGAGATTTCATCCTAGGGATTATGTTTTTCTTTGATTCTAATGGAAAACAGAAATGTAAGGGTAATTGCTTTAAAACATGAACAGTCTGTGAAAAATCTGCATTCACCGAATGTTTCCACTCTTTTCAAAGTAATTTGATCCACGGCATTTTAAACAGCAGTCACATGTGGGCCATTTTAAAAGTATTCTAGCCAGGCATGGTGATCTCAGCACTCCTGGAGGCTAAGGCAGGAGGATTGCAAGTTTGAGCCCAGCCTGAGTAATTTTGTGAGACTCTGCTCCCACATAAAAACTAGAAGTGGACTGGAGATACAGCTCAGTGTGAAGGCCCTTGGTTCAATCCCCAGTGCTGGGAAAAAAAGTATGGACATCTTTTCAGAAACATACTTGCTATCTATATCAAAGTGTGCTCGCTATCCCACATCTGCCTTCTTTCTGTCTTAGTAAATGGGGGTCATTTTGCAATGAATTAATGTGTTCCCAGACCTCTCTTCTCTTCTTTCAACTCCTATGTACTGAAGGTAGCAGCTATGCTGCTTCGGGTAATTATTGAGCACCAAATACCCACAGGAAGCTTCCTTGGGGGACCCCCTGACTCAGCAGTGAGAGACTTGAAGTTGGAGCCGTGTCCCTCAGGTCAGCTGAGAGCCCAGGTGAGTGAGCCCTGGCCTCGGGCTGCCGGTACTTGTGGCTGATGTACCAGCTGGAGTAGAGAAGCCCAAGGTCCAGGGAGACTAAGTGGGCAAGGCCGAGCATGCAGGGCAAGGAGACTGGCCGGGGAGTTGGGTGTGCAGGCTGTGGGGATGACGTCAGTTGCCTGGCCGAGGGTGGGGGCCTGAGTCAGTGCTGCAGGCTGGTCTCTGAAGGTGTGAGGGCTCATGAGGGGAGACAGTGGAGGGAGGACATGACAGGCAAGGGAATCTGGCAAAGAACAGGGTGGAGACCAAGTGGGTTGGCTCCTGGGACCCGAGTAGACAATTGTAATCGTGGCAGTTTGCTGAATCTCCATAAATGCTAACTTCCTCTCCATAAAACAGTCATGAGAGTGCCCACCTCCGAAGGCTGTTTAGAGGACTTCACATACTTTGAACAGTGTCTGACAAACAATAGCTGCTCGATACACATTGACTGCCAATGTTCATATTTTTTAATGAGTTGAATGTAAATGGATGAATTCCTAATTCATGCCTAGTCCCCAAACTTAAGAGTGGTCACCAAGCCACATAAACTTACCTAGTTACAGACATGAAGTGAAACAAAATTATATAGCCCAAGTCAATAGGTTTCCACTTGGGAGCTCTGGTGACAAGGATGGTGAGGGTCAAAGGAGGGTGGTAAAGATGGTGCTGGTGATGATGACGGTGACATAATGTTATACTGATGAGGGTGCTGGTGCTAGTGAGGGTGGTGGTGATGATGAGGATGATGTGGCAACCATGCTAATAATTTGATGAGTGATGGTGATGGATAATTGGTAAGGACAGTAAGGGTGATGATTATGGTGATGATGCTGATGATGGCAGTGGAATAACAACAATGGGTGATGATGGGGACAGTGGCAGGTGGTGACGATGATGGTAAGGATGGCCATGGGCTGAGGATGGTGGGGGTGATGGGGAGGAGGAGGAGGAGGAGTGCCACGACGATGGGGAAATGGACACTCACATTATGCAAGTATGTTTAACTCACCTACAAAAGTATCATTGAAGTTTGCAGACCCCATCTCAAAGGAAAAGTCTGGAACTGTGGTTCAGTGACAAAGTGCTTGCCTAGTGTGCATGAGGCCCTGTGACCACGCGCCTCTACCATAAAAAGTGAATAAAGATTAGCATATTGGAAAACGGGTGCTGGGGTCTGTGGTTCGCCCTTTGGTCTCTCACTTGCTGGCTGTGCTGCTCGTTAAGTCTCTGTTCCTGAGGTCACTGAGTCCAAACAGGTCACGGAGTCTATTCCATCACAGAATATTCGTCTCCTGCATGCGGTTACGTGTTCCACATCCTCTCTCTCACTCCAATTCTCCTTCCGTATTGCCAATGTGAATATTTAACACTGACGTGAGACCCAGGCTGGCAGAAGATGTGGGATGCTTCACGTGGCATTTCTCTGGGATCTCTACCACCGAAAACTAGAAGATTGGAAATCTGATGAATGCAAACATGTTTCCCATTTACATTTTTTGATAAAAACTTATTTCTCTAGCCATCCGGAGTAGCCTGCCATAGGACTGCCCAGCCTCACCGGTAAGTCCTTGTCTTAGCCAGAGGTAAAGTGAGCTGTGTCTTCCTGTGGGAGGCCTTCTGGCCATGCCAGGGCCCCAGTCTCAGGTCTCCAGCAAGGCCACCGCCCAGGAGGGGTTAAGCACATCACACTTGTTGTTGTTGTTTTCATGGACAAAGTTTTGATTTTTAAACATGACCAATGATTATTGATGTAAATCTCAAGCATGTGCTAAGGGAGTAACTTTCCCTTGCATTGCCTTGGCCACACTTCATAGTTCAAGATTTCTCCCATCTGTAAGGTGCTCATGGCAACTTCTGGGAGCTGTTGTTGGGAGGAAGTGTCACTCACTGCTGCAGAATGTGCTTAAGAATGTGGGTCGTCCTGGAAGGGTGTCTTTTCCAAGCAGCAGAGCTGTTACCTGGGTCTGCGGTACCCCAGGTGCTCTCCTCTTGGAGATTCTTTATTGTCAGGACAGTCTCTCCCAGTCCCTTAGGATTGCTGCAGGCTCAGGAGCTGGCTGGCCCCTTGCGTGTTTCTGTGCTGCTGCACTTGGGCTTAGGGGGTCCCTATGGTGACTGATCACAGCCTAGGCACCCCCTGAGTTGGGCACTCCCCCACCTCCTCCTGATCTGCTCTATCAGCTCTTGGCTGTCCTGTCATGGCCAGTCCTTCCCGAGATGCAGCAGGCTGTTCTTTCTTTGGGGACACAGGTCCAGAGGGATGAGAAGGACACAGAGTGGAGCATTCTTTGTGAGTCTGTAGATTTCTGCAGGGCAGCAACTTCTGTGGCAGAAGGGGCCAAGAATCATGCAGTGCCACATGGCCAATAGGAAGGAATGGCACCTCTGACCCTCATTCCCGCCTCAGCTTATCATCCAGTTTCACCTCCCTAGGAGGGGTTCTCCTGAACATGCCAGCCCCATAACTTCTCCTGTGTTCTGTGCCACTAACTCATTTCTCATCTAACCAAAGTCTGGCTTTTGTCTGTTGTTGGCATATAAAATCATATAGCTCAGATAAAGTTATTTTAAATTTCCATGCCTTAAGTGCTCCACAGGGTTGCTCTGAGGGTTATTTTTTGAAAATGTGCATGCCATGATGTGCCACATGAGCGGACGACCTCATGTCTTACAATCTGGCATTGGAGGTGGTGCTTGTGAACCCTTCCTCACACTTTGAGCCCTCTGTTGTGCTGGCAAACGGTCTGTGTGTAGTGGAGCAACAAGTCTCTTTGAGTGAGTGACAGTGAGTTGATTTCCTACCTTTGTGTAAATATGGAGTGCCGAACCACCCGTGTGGTAGTCTGTGCTTTTTCACCTCTGTGTCACAGGAAGGGTCCTCTCTGAGCTGATGCTGGGTCTTCCATAAGGCAGCAATTCCAGAAGTCCTGCTGTTTGTGCCTGGGGTAGAGGATGGAGCTCATGAGCGGATGTGTGAAGGCCCAGTGACCTGCTGGGCAGCCCTGGTGTTTCTGGGCCTAGGACACCCCATCCCCTACGAGCCTCCCCTTCCCTCCAGCTCTGTGACCCTGAAGCTACCTCCTCCTGCATAGGGCTTGGGAGTCAAGGAGTGCTGAGTAGAGATGGGCACTTTTGTGGAAACTTAGTCACTGAAAAACCAGGCGACAGGAACAAAAGCCCTCTGACATCTGACCTCCACCCTGACCCTTGTGTTGCTGTCACTTGGGGCCCAGGGCATTTGCACTCAGGACCCTCTCTGGCTCCATAGGAAAGGGTCGCCCCTCTATACAGGGCACCCCCGCCCTGAATGTGTTCCTGGGGCTAGAGAAGCAATTCCCCTTTCCAGAGGAGAGCCCTCCCTCCCTCTGCGTAGTCTCTGCCTTAGAATGGCCAGGTGTTGGCATACTGAAGAACTCCAGGGTCTTTATTAGTGTTTCATTTTGCATAGAAATGTGGAATTTATAAGGAGAAAGTGGTGACAGTCTTTCCTGTTAATAATAAGAACAGCACAATAAAAATCCATTCATAGATAACTCATAAAACCTGCTTTCTGTAAAAAATGTCAGCCGTAATCTCCTCCCCAGCTGGTAGACAACAGGTGCTCACCACCCTAACCCCCAGACCATGCAGGTAAGATCAGTGGGAACTTTAAGTAACCGGCATTTGCTGAGAACCTACTGTGTGCCCATGTCAGCCAGGTCTGTAGACACTGTGAGCCTGGGATGTCCCTGCCCTGCTCAAGTTTTCACAAAGGAGACAAGAGCAACACACCTCAAAAAAGTAAAGTTGCATCACTTTATCAACTGCAGAGTGGCAAGATAAGGGTGTATAGTGTGAAGCAAATACACAGAAAGGCTGTGTTCAATGTCACGTTCCAGTTGCACTTACCTTTTACTTCTTTCTAAATCAGCGATTTGAGCATTTGGTAGGGGGCTGCCTCCTGTGCTCCAGCACGCTGTGCAGAATGTGTGTCCTGTCCAGGCTGCGTGGCTTGGCTTGACCAGGAAATTTAACTGGAACTGCCTGTCATCACTTGCGCTGGGTGGTGCTGATCACAGAGGTGTTGTGTGCTGAGCTCCTGGCCTTCCTGGTCACTTCTTAGGCAGTCTTTTTCCACGCATTGGAAATCCACTCATTGGCTCTTTGAGTATAAAGTCTACACACACAGTGGGTATTTCAGTGTGTGCGGCTTCTTGGTGGCATCTCATTACTCGACGGGCACCAGGCAGGGTGAGGGCAGCATAGTATGTCCAGCCTCAGAATCTTGGTGTCTTCAGTTACATTTTTAAAACATATATTTTCAAAAATTAAATAAATAAAGTAAAGCTATGTGTTTGTCCTGACACTGTTCTTTGCTAAGGCTCAACATAGGTGATATCTATATAAGAAAATTTGAAGCCATGTCATTAATAAAAGCACAGAAGTTATACGAATGGATAATGGAGCAAGACATAGCTTGGAGGAAGTCTGTCCTTCTTACCGTACTTAATCATGGCAGGAAAGGAAGTATGGTTGGGCAAGGTCACATGACAGACAGTAGTTAGCAAAGTCACTGAGCCTCACTTAATGCAACCACAAATTAGTTCCCCTTTTTTGGACCTAAGTACCCGGTTACCTTTTGGGCCATAGATTGTCAAGAGATTAAATATCAATAATTTACTGCCTTTACTTGTCTTTTACTACAGTGTTATTAAGAACAAGTTAGAAGAAAGCAATAAGCCATTATTATGCAGATAATATATTTTTTAAAGAATGTCTTTGCATTTGAATGCAATATTGCAATATGTATAGGTGAACCCTTTCTTTTTTGTACCTATCTTGCTATTATGAACTTCTTGAACCTGTGGTTTTGTGTCTGGTATTAATTTTGAAAGTGTTCAGTTGTTATTACTTCACATATTTCTTTTGTTCTTTCCCATCTTTCTTCTCCTTCTGGGATTCTCATTAGGTGCGTATTATACCTTGGTGACATCCAGAGTTCTTGAGAATTCTGTTCTATCTTTTTCATTTCCTTTTCTCTTTGCTTTTCAGTTCAGAGAGTCTCTATTAACATATCTGCATTCTCACTGATTCTTTCTCAGCCCTGTGTAGTCTACTGAGGAGTCCATCAGAGGCATGGCTCATTTCTGCTCCACTCTTTTGAATTCTAATGTCGCCTTTTGATTTTTTCTTAGTTTCCATCTCTCTGCTTAAATCATGCATCTGTTTTTGCAAGAGTCCCCTCTCTCTGTTAGAGTGACTGCATATTAATCATACTTGCTATGAACTCCTGTTTAGACACTGCAGAACTGCTGCTGTCTCTGGGTCTGGGTTTGGCCTCCTGGCCGTGTTTAGCAAGTCCAGGAACTTCTGAAAGCCAGAGATGCCTGGAGGAGCTGAGGCTGAGGTAGGGCTGTGAGCCACTGTGGTGAGGGTGGCAGGAGACAGCCTGTCTTCCAGGCCTTTGGCTGTCCTACTCTCATTGGGATTTCCTTGAGTTGAGCCTCTGTGGCCCACAGGAGCCTGTGATGGGGTGGAGAGCACTGAGGGATGGCGGCATTCTGTATCCTCACGGCCGTATCTCTGTCTGCGTGCCTGTGCAGGGTGGGGGGTGGGGCACCATCCACGGCCCTCTGAGCTTTTCCTCTCTGCGTAGATGGACAGGAAGACTGGTGGGCTGGAGTGGGCATTTCCCTTCCCAGGCCTAAGGGCAAGCCCTGGGGAGAACTGGTTCATGTTGCTCCTGTCCTCTGAGGACTGGATGCCCGTCCCAGGAGGACCCAGTGGCCCTATCCCAGGAGAATGCTTCAACTCCAGGGGGCACCCTGAGGACTCCTCTTGTGGATACCTTTAGATCCTGTCTCCTCATTTTAATGGTAGTGTGAGATTATGCTATAAAACATCTTTCTTCTGAGGAATATTTAGGCAGATTTTACGTTTTTCCAATTCCTTACAATATAGTTTAAGGCCTTATCACACATTTCAATCTGCCAAGTCACAAGGGTATCTTACAGCTTTCCTCTGTCTATATCTGGTTACCACAGAGGCTGCGTGGCTTTGTACTGATTAGCAAGCCAGAGTCCCTCTGTGAACTAGCTAGCTGTATGGACACTTTTCACCGTAGGGCTTTTTTGGTCATTTTATTATTATTTTACGGATACTTACATATTTTATATATTCTATATGACAAATGTTCACATTTGTTTAAGTATGTCAAATGTAACTAATACCATAGATTTTATGTAAATTTAGATATATGAAACATTTAGATATGTAAAAATATCTCATGTAAATATTTATATGTAAATGCTATAAAACATATAAAGTACAGTTTTTATTATATAGTGCATAATATTTAGATTTCAATCCTATTCTTTTGTCAGTATACACAACCATAAAATCTAGCTTGCCTTTGTCTTTTAAATTGGGGTCTTTTATTGCATAGAATTAAAACCCCTCGTTTCCACTCGGTTCCTCAGTACCTTCGTGCACAGTGTGACGTGTGTGTCCATGCCCAGCATCCGTTTCTGTAGCAACGTCGCAGAAATATTCGCCCATACTTTCTCCCCACAAGAAGACAGTCGTCACTCGGTCATGGTGGGCAGAGGACTGCATGGTCCTTTTCTATTTAGATAGGGCCTTGCCCCACGCCTGCGCTGAATAGTTGAACCGTCCTTCTCCCCTTCGAGGGCTGAGCACGCATATGGCGGAGATCCAGTTCCTAGCGAGGCCATCTCCAACACTGCCCCTCTATTCCTCCAGCTCCATGGTCAGCCCGTCTGATGCTCCGTAGTTTCTCTGTCTTTTGGCTCCCGCACGTGTTTCTGCTGGAATACAACCTGTGCGAGGTGTAGCACTCATCTGCTATTTGCAAAGCAGCTGCGCGTGTGTTCACCCTCGGCCGCCGGCCAGGACACCTAGAGCCTCCCTGCAGCCAGCTGCTGCCTCCAGGGAGGGCACTGGGCCGGACGCCTGCAGCAGGGCCCCGGTCTTTCTTGCCGCTCTGCCGCAGCCTATGGTAGCATTTTGCTGCTTTTGTGGTGTCTCTACAATGGCTGAGGTGAACTTCATCCCTCTCCATTCCTCTTCAAAAGTACTAACACATCCCTCTTATTCCAGTATCATTTCCCAGATGAGTTTGTCAGATCCACGCAAACTCTGGTGGGACCTTTCTATGTGCAGCTTTGCTTAGACAGAATCTGTGTTTGCGACAGCCAGCCTTCCCGCCGGATCCCTGTTTGTGTAGGAGGGCATTACCATAAGTTATTTAAAATGTGGGTTTTGAAAAGCTTATTATGGTTAGGATATTTTAAAAATAAATTTTAGGTTTTTATTTTTAAATTTTATTACATTCATTTTAATTGATAGCATAAAAACAAAAATTATGCATATTTACAAGGTGCTGTGGGAGATTTTAAGAGAGGAATAAATTGTGAACTTTTAAAATTATTATTTTAAAGAGAAAAAACAATAAAAATAGTGATAGAGATTTTCATAGCAAGATAGTAGGAAATTAACGATGGTTAATATATTGAGTATTGTTATCTTTAAAGTAGTTGCTCAGATTACAAGATATATGCATGCAAAATTGATCAAACAATATAAGCACAAATCATTCTTTTCAGTGAACAAATAGAAATTAGTAGTGTAATTATCTTATATATATATCTTACATATATATCTTTTCTTTTCTCTTCCTTGTTTTCTCCTTTTCCCCATCCCAGTTGTTCTTTCCTTTTGAGCAATTTGTTTCCCTTTCACAATATCTATTGGAGATTTTGGACCTTATTTACTCTTTCAGTTTCTTACACTAGCCAACTGCCCCTCCAACAAAGGACTTATATCTAGAACATATGAAGAATTGAAAATAATCAAGCTCCCCCAATTCAAAGACCCAATCCAAAAATGGGTATCTGAGATGAGCACTCACTTCTAGGGAGACAATGCAATGTTTACATATGTGAGTCTGATTTATTTCACTTATGAGTATGGTCTCTAGTTGTGTCCCTTTACCTATAAAAGCCTTGAGTTTATCCTTTTTTATATCTGATTAGAATTCCATTATGCAAAAATACTACATCTTTTTTTATCCATTCCTCAGTTGATGGGTATTTGGGCTGTTTCAAAGATTTAGCTATTACAAATTGTGCTGCTCTAAACATGGGTGCACATATATCGCTGTGGTATGATATTTTTAATTTTTCTGGGAAAATAGCCAGAAGGGGGATAGCTGGGTCAAATGGGACCTCTAATCCCAGGTTTTTGAAGTATCTCCACACAGTGGTTGCACCAGTCTACACTTCCGCCAGCAGTGGAGAAGCGTTCCTTTTTCTCCACAGCCCCACCAACATTTGTTATCAGTTGATTCCTTGATGGCAGCCAATCTTTCTGGAGTGAGATGGAATCTCAATGTTGTTTTAATTTGCATTTCTCAAATGACCAGTGATGTTGAACATTTCTTCATGTATTTATTTGTCATTTGTATTTTTTCATCAGAGAAGTGAGTGCTCATCTCAGATACCCATTTTTGGATTGGGTCTTTGAATTGGGGGAGCTTGATTATTTTCAATTCTTCATATGTTCTAGATATAAGTCCTTTGTTGGAGGGGCAGTTGGCTAAAATGTTTTCCCAATCTGTGGGTCTTCTTTTCACTCTGTTGGTGATTTCTTTTGATGTGCAAAAACTTTTTTAAAAGATCAACTCCCAGTTGTTGATTCTTTGAAGTATTTCCATGTAGTTTGGTTTTTGTTCATGAACTCTGCCTACCCCATGTCCTCAAGATTTCTACTTACTTTCTTTTCCAGTATATTTAGTGTTCCTGCTTTAATATTTAGATCTTTAATCCACTTTGACTTTAGTTTAGTGCATGGTGGTAGACATGAGTTTAGTTTTAGTCTTCAGCATGTGGAAAGCCAGTTTTTCCAGCACCATTTATTAAAGAGGCTATCTTTCTTCCAGTGAACGTATTTAGCCCCTTTATCAAAGAGAAGGTGGCTGAGTTTGTTTGTAGTTATGTCTGCATCTTCTAATCTGTTCCACTGATCCTCACGATACTGTTTTTTTTTGCCAGTACCATGCTGATTTTATTATCGTAGCTTTGTAGTATAATTTCAAGTCAGGAATTGTGATGCCTCCTGCCTTGTCTTTGCTGCCCAGGATTGCTTTTGTTATTCTAGGTCTCTTCTGTTTCCAAATGAATTTTAGGGATATTTTCTCTAGATCTGTGAGGTATGCTAATGGTATTTTGACTGAAGTTGCATTAAATTTGTATAATAGTTTTGATAATATTGCCATTTTCACAATGTCGGTTCTTCCTATCCATGAGTAAGGGATATTGTCCCATTTTCTGATATCCTCTTGGATCTCTTTTTACAAACTGCTGTGATTTTCAGCAATAGATCTTTTACTTCCTTTGTTAGATTCATTCCTAAGTATTTCTTTCTTTCTTTCTTTCTTTCTTTCTTTCTTTCTTTCTTTTTTTTTTTTGGATGCTATTGTGAAAGGTATGATTTCCCTAATTTCTCTCTCAGTGAGCTTGTTGTTTGTGTACAGGAATGCTAGTGATTTTTGGCTCTGTTGATATGGTACATTATATTTATTGATTTGCATATGTTGAACCATCCTTGCATTCCAGGAATGAATACCACTTGGTCATGGTGTATAATCTTCTTGATGATTTGCTGCATTCTGTTTGCTAGTATTTTATTGAGTATTTTTGCATCTATGTTCATTAGTGAGATTGGTCTGTAGTTCTCTTTTTTGGTCTTTCTCTGATTTTGGTATCAGGGTAATACTTGCCTCCTGGAATGAGTTAGGGAGACTTGCTTCCCTTTCAATTTGATTAAGGAGTTTATGCAGTATTGGTGTTAAATCCTCTAAATTTTTTGTAGAATTTAGCTGTGAATCCATCAGGACCTGGGCTTTTCTTTGTTGGTAAATTTTTAATTATGTTTTCAATTTCATTAACAGATGTTGGGTTATTCAGAACTTTTATTTCTTCTTGAAAGCAATAAAAATCATGGAAATTCGTCTGTTTCTAGGAACCTGTCCATTTCTTCTGTGTTTTCCATCTTATGCAAATAAAGACTTTTGAAGTAAGTATTGATGATCTTCCTAATCTCCACAAGATCTGTAGTGATTTCACCTTTCTCATTGCTTAGTGCATGAATTTGAGTTTTTTCTTTCCTTTTTTTATAAGATTGGCTAGGAGTTTATCAATTTTATTTATTGTTTCAAAGAACCAGTTCTTTGTTCATTCATCCTTTGTATTGTCTTCTTAGTCTCAATCATGTTAATTTCTACTTTGATCTTAATAATTTCCTTCTTTGTATGAACTTGTCTTGCTCTTCTTTTTCTAGAATGCAATATTAGGTTCTTTATTTGTACTCATTCTGTTTCCTGATGTGAGAACTCACTGCTATAAATTTCTCTCCTAGAACTGCTTTCATTGCATCCCCCAGGGTTCAGTAAGTTGCATTTGCATTTTCATTTGATTATAGATATTGTTTAATTTCTTCAATTTCATCAGTGACCCATTGGCTGTTCAGGAGGCTATTATTTAATTTCCATGTGTTTATGGAGTTTTTGCAGTTTCTTTTGTCATTCATTTCCAGTTTCATTGCACTATGGTCAGATAATATTCATGGAATAATTTCAATTCTTTTGCATTTACTTAAGCATGTTCTATGGGTTAGAATATGGTCTATTTTAGGGAATGTCCCAATGTGCAGCTGAGAAGAATGTGTATTCTGATGTTGTTGGGTAGGACACTCTGGAAACATCTACTAAATCCATTTTTTTACAAGTTTAGTTTAGTTCTGTCATTTCTTTGCTGATTTTTTTTGTCCAGTTTATCTATCTCTTTGTGACAATGGAGTATTAAGGTTCCCCATTAAAACTGTTTAAGTGCTTATTTGATTTTTCATGTCTATCAATATTTGCCTTATATAATTGGGTGCTCCCATATTTGGTGCATATATATTTGTGATTGTTTTCTCTTCCTCTTAAATTTTTTCCCTAACAAATATATAGTGACATTCTTTATCTATTTTGGTCATGCTTAGTTTGAAGTCTGCAAACAGGATAGCTACCCCTGCTTTTTTCTGGGTTCCTGTCGCATGGAGTATTGCTTTCCATCCTTTGATTTTTAGTCTGTAAGTTTCTTTTTGAGTTAAATATGTTTCTTGTATACAGTATATTGTTGGATTTTGTTTTTTTTATCCATTCTGCCAGTTTGTGTCTTTCTATTGGTGAATTGAGGTTATTTACATTGATGGTTATAATTGA
Organism: Dasyprocta punctata; assembly: GCA_004363535.1. Classification (NCBI taxonomy): domain Eukaryota; kingdom Metazoa; phylum Chordata; class Mammalia; order Rodentia; family Dasyproctidae; genus Dasyprocta; species Dasyprocta punctata. The sequence goes on along the minus strand of RJWM01007248.1, from coordinate 58,351 downwards.
TATGTATTGGTTGTCTTTGTCATGTTATTTTCATGCTGTAGGTTCCCTATTTTTCCCCTCTATTTAACTGCTTGCCCTGCTTGGTGGTTTCTTTCTGTCATTGTTCTTGGAATTGAGTTCATTTTCAACTTTATTTGAAATATCCTTCAGTACCCTTTGTAGTGTTGGTTTGGTTGTCATGAATTTCTTCAGGTGTCCTTTGTCATGGAAATATCTTATTTCTCCTTTTATTTTTTTATTTTATTTTATTTTATTTATTTTTGTGGCACTGGGAATCAAACTCACAACGTTGCACCTGCCAGACAGGTGCTTAAGCCACTGAGCCAAACTCCCGGCCCTGTTTTTTTGAGACAGGGTTGCAGTATGTAGCTCAGGCCAGCCTTGCACTCACGTTGTAGCCCAAGCTGGCCTCAAACTCACAGCACTCTTCCTATCTCAGCCTCCCGAGTGCTGGGATTAAAGGCGTGAGCCACCATGCCTGACTTTCTCCATTAATTTTGAACGATTGTTTTGCAGGGTGCATCAGTCTGGGATGGAAATTGATTTATTTCAGGATTTGAAATACTTCAAGCTCTTTTTGACTTGAAGGTTTGTGTTGAGATGTTGTCGTGATTCTGATGGGCTTTCCTTTATAGGTGATCTGTTTCTTTTCCCCAGCAGCTTTTTATATTCTGTTCTTGTGCTGAATTTCTGGGATCTTGATTTTTATATGTCTGGGAGGAGATTTATTTTGGTTATTTCTAATTGGAGTTCTTTATGCCTCACTTATCTGTATGTCAGATTCTTTTCCCACAGTTGAGAAACTTTCTGCTATTACTTCTGCAAATAGTTTTTTATGTCATTTGTGTTGACTCCTGCTTTTTCATTGACACCAATTATTCTTGTATTATTTTTCTTTGTGTTGTCTTGTAGCTGTTGAATTGTTATTTCCTTATCTTTTGTTATTTTCAAGAAATCTTTCCTTATTGCTAGCCAGAATGCTGTGTTCAAGGTCTGAAAGTCTGTCTTCAGTTTCATTCAAGCAGTTTTGTCAGATTTCAGTGGAATTTTTAACTTCCTGGAAATCTGTTTGAATCTGTTTCATGTATCCTATTTCTTTCCTATATTGATCATTCATGGTTCCCATTTGCTTCCTATCATCATCTATTTTTTTAACCTATCTCTACTCTAGATTTGCTGACCAATTTCTTTAGAGATGTTGACATTTCTTTTTTTTACCTGAGAGATTATTTCTGATCTGATTTTCTCTATAGCCTCATAGATTTGTTTCTTTACTTTAGTTTCTATCATTTCAGAAATTTCAGGTGTGTTTCTTCCAATTTCTTCTATGTCAGTGTCTCCTGGACTTGTTCTGGGTGGGCTAGAGGTCTGAGATTGCATTTTGCTTTTTCATCTTGTCATTTTCTATTTCAAAAAATTTTAAAGTTTATTGTCTGTAATGATCCTTGTGAGTTTTTGTAGTAGGTAGCTATATCACTAATATCAAGGCCTCTCTAGGAAGTCTGTTTTTCATGGATGTTGTCTCTGTGTAGGAAATTCCTGGTTTGTGTCTGTCCCAAGATCCTACTTCCGCAATTAAATCAGAGTGGGACATTTGTATCTATTTGGCTCTGTCCACAGTTCTTTGGTGTAGGCCTTTGTGAGGTTATTACCTCAGAGCTTCCCAGTATTGTTACAGAATGGGGAGCAACTGATTGCAACAGATATGACGTCCTAGCTAAAGCAGGTAAATTGGCACTAACCATAACATCAAGCACAATTTAGAAACTGACAAACTATGGTAACTATTGATTTTGTACTTTAGACCATAGAAGCAAAGTTTATAGTTATAGAACAAAACCAACCATAAATTAGGAGTTTGTATGCAGTGTTTCCCCTTGGTAGAGTGGTTTTACCCTGTGGTGGGGAAATTTACTGTATAAAACAAAGATTACTGGGAAGGACGTAGAAGCAAGCCTGGAGGACAAAGCGTGGTCACACAAGGATTGAGAAACTAAAGAAGGGGGTAGAAAAGAAAGAATGAAAGAGTATTTGAGGGATTATCTAACTTGGTCTCTGGGTTTGGGGGATGGAATTAGTTTTCTGTGGCTGGAGTTCTCCCTAGCCATTTAGAAAAGAGAGAGAGAAAAAAATAATAAAAATAAATAAGTAAATAAATAAAAGAAAGGATAAAAGGAAAAAGAACAAGAAAGAATAAGAAAAGACAAAGAAAAAAAAGAAAATTGAGGGAAAACAGCCAGTTACCACATCCTGGCTCTTTTCTACACTGGTTGCCAGTCCCACAGTGTGCTGTATGCTGATTAAATAAAATTATGTATCTGTCACCTCATTTATAATTTCTCTATGGTGAACACAGTCAAAATCCTTTCTTCTCATTTTTCAAGATGCACAGTACCTTGTAGTTATCTATAGTTGCCCTTTCTTCAGGAGCACCCAAACTTGTTTCTCCTGTCCACTATGGCACAGTGCCTACCCCTCACATCTCCCAATTCTGCCCCAGGAACCTCTGCCTGGGAGCCACCACTCCACTCCCAGCCTCCACCAGGAGTCTCTAGTTGCTTAAATCACTTTGTGTTGCTTGTTACTAATGTATACGGGCATGATGTTCTGCATTTTGCCCTTGTATCTTGGATGCTTGAAGAAATACTGTATTAGTTACAATGCTTGATTGTCAGTTCTCTGGGATTTTCTGTGTAGACAAGCATGTCATCTGAGCTATGAATAGTTGTTTTCTTTCCTTCCAATTCTTATTAGTCCTGTTTTATTAAATGATCTGGGGTCCCAGGTGTAGTAATACATTAAAAGAGTGACATAGGTGTTGTCTTTCTCATACTTTAAAGATAACCTTTCAACATTTAACTTGGGTAAAGGATAATCTTTGCTGAAAGATTTTGGTAGATCATTTTTACGGGATCAAAGAAGTTTTATTCCTAGTTTCTTAAAAGTTCAAACATGTTGGTGGCCCAAGAGACTTCATGGTTCTGTCGATGTGTGATTCCCTGGCCCAGGAGCTGATGGGCTTCTTGATGGTGAACTATTCTTCAGCTTGCACAAGCCATGTGTGGACGTGATATCCTTCTCCCTGATTTTCCTCTGTGGGGTTCAATTTGCTAACATTTTTTGAGAGGTAAAATTTCCTTATTTTTCTTTCTTATTTTTCCTCAGTCCAGTTTTATTGCACAACCACACACACTCTGATCAGCAGGCTACGAATTGGGGTTCCTACCACACTCTGATGCAATATCTCCCTACAATAACTTACCAAGAAAGCACTATATTTTTCATGGGAGCTTTATTATAGCAAAAGACAAAAAAGAGAGGGCCCATCAGGACCAGCTGGCTGAAGAGACTTGGGGTGAATCAGGCTGGGTCATCTGTGCTGGCCCCTCCATATATAACAGTACACGACTTTGCTAGCCAGGGCCCCCCCACTCATCATGCAGGTGGGACTGATTGAGTCACCACTATGAGGCTGACCCAGACTCAGCCCACCCTGAGTCAGGCTGGCCCAAGGCCTCTGCCTACAGCCCCACAGCTGGGCCTCTGGAGGGGCAAGCCCTTCCTATGTCATTCATCATCAACATGGTGAGTCACACCCAACACTTAGAAGTTCCCAGGATGTAAAGGCCACTGCCAGCGGCCAGGCAAAGTCTAGATCTCCATTGTTGACAGGGTAATAAATCTTCATTCCAGCTCACCTCCATCTCCTGCTTCTCCTGACTCTGTCCCTCATCTTCCTCTGTTGCCTGGCCCCCAGGTGGGCCAGTTCCCACGTGGTTTTAGCAAGTGTGGCACCTGCCCCTCAGGCTGGGTCTTCCAGGTCCATGCCCGCAGCCAGGCTCAGCTCCCTCCCTCCATGATCCAGCCTGCATACCACATCCCATCATAGCCTGAGCCTGGGAAGTGGCCAGTTGCACCAGTATGTGATTTCCAGATGAGAAACACTGATGATGCATCCTGAGGTGAGGACCCTTCTCACTTTCTTGACATCCCCTCTGTCTTTGGAGGAGCACAGCCCAGGTCTGGCCTGGACACACTGGGCACAGCATCCTCCTAGTAAACTGCTGTGTGCACACAAAGGCCCAGGTGATGAATGGGGCTCATGCCTGGACTTCCCTGTGTTGTCGTCCACCTGGCTTTGGGACACTCAGGGTCACAGTTGTGCAGACATTCCTTCCCATGTTTTGTGCACTTTGCACTGAATTTACCTGGTCTGAGCCACACAGATCCAACCCAACTCAGGCCAGACGGCCACACTTGCCCTCAGGTTCACAGATATATGCTTTGTCCTTCCTCCATTGGTTCATCTTTTGGACTGAGAATGTGCTAACTATAGACTTTCCCCCTTTTCATAGCTTTGTTTCTCTCTGCCTGTCTCTGGGCTTCATTTCAGTTCTGAGACATTCGTATGGGACTGAGGTGGTGTGTGACGGATCCTGTGAGCGCACTTGCTTGGTTACTTGACTTCTTCTTTTCCACAGCATCTCCTCGATGAAACTATTTTCCATCACTGTCTCCCTCTAGAAAATGTGTAGCCCCTCAGAAGTGAAGTGGAAGAGATGCTGGTCCCTAAAGATGTGGTGACCAACTTGTGCCTGGCACCCCTGTGGCTGCCTTCCCGTGCCATGGCGACAGGCAGGGCTGCCAGGTGCCTCTACTCAGGATCCAGGACAGCCTCACCTGTGTGACATTTGTGTGCAGATAAGCAAATGATGGTTAAAGAAGGATCCTGTTGTTAAGTGTTCTAAACCACAGCCACCTCAGGGCCTTGTTTAAGTGACAGGAGTAATTTGGGTTGAGTCATAAGTATGTCAATAAGTAGGGACCTAGGCTGTTCAGTTGCCCAGAATTGTGTCCCCTTGGGATCCGGGGACAGTCACCAGTCACGCAGCTTCATGGTTTAGTGTGTGTGATAGACAAACATCTATCTGAACCCAGGACATGCAGGTTTGCACGCCTAGCCTGCAGCACCCTTCATGGAGCCCCAGGGTCCCCTCAGGTCCCCTTCTGTCTGCAGGGACTTTCCCAGTCAGGGAGCAGTGTGGGTGTCACACTCCCTGCACTGAGCTGACCGGGAGCAGGATGGACCCCGGGGTGGGACCTCTGCCTGGGGAGGGGGACAGGAAGGAGTCTTCTGTATGAGGTCTGCAGGCCTGAGAAGATCCTCCCAGGCCGGCAAGGAAGCACCAAGCCCTCCTGCTGCCTCTGCCCGGCAGGACATCCTCCCCAAACCCCAGAGCTCCTCGCTCACTGGGACTCAGGCTGGTGTGGAAGAGAAGCCAAGGCTGCACACAGCCCTGGACACCACAGCCCAGAGGGGATGTCCCACGTCACCCACAAGGGCAGCACAGCCAGGGCCCTTGGGAGGTGGTGCAGTTGCTGCCTGTGTCCTGGGCCACAAGAAGGAGCCAGGAGCTTCAAAGTCCCCGTGCAGCCCCCCAACCGGTATTAATGCGTTCAAATGTGGTCCTGCAAGTGCTTCTTCCCTATTCCTCTGCTATTTTCACTAGATGATTTAAATCGTTTTCCCGGCTTTCTCTGTCACTTTATTTAGTGGCTCTTAACCTTTTTTCTTCTCTCTTTCTCTCTCTGTCTTTAACAAATGAATAGTAACACCCATTGAAGATTAAAACACCTTTTGAAAGGCGCTTATGAAGGTGCCATGCCTGGAAAATGTCCTTTGTCTGCCCTTCATTTATGTTTTTCTGAAGCTAGAGAAAGCATTAATTTACCAGTTCCTGAATATGCATTAGTATTGTATTTTTCTGTCAAAAAAATAAACATAAAGCAGCAGAAAGGACTTTTTTCATACTCTCATTTATGTGCACTGTGGCATCACAAGCCGGCATCTGGCACAGACTCACTAGGTAAGCGTGCACCTCGATACTGTTGGCCAGGGGTGTCTTCGCTGTCTCTTCTCCACCTCGGGAGAACCATGCTTCCTTCACGGCAGAAAGCCAGGTAGTGGAGAGCAGTGAGTCAGGAGCAGGGTCAGCAGGGCAGGTGTGACGTCAAATCCTTCCTCACCTCACTGCAAGGCCAAGGCAGAGCAGAGCAGAGGCTCCGGAGCAGACATTGGTTCTGGCTGTAAGTTTCACAACACCTGGGTGGACTAGGAAATTATTAAAGGCAGTAGTGGTCTGATTTATCCACATATATTTTATCCAGCATTTCTGTACCCCTGATGTTGCATTAAACATATTGTCTTTATGTCTTTAGCAGATAGAAAAAATATTGCCTGATGATACTGTGTAATATGATTCCTTCTGTTCTACTTGGAATTTAGCAGCAGTCATGTAGGAAAGGAATGATTAGCAGAGAGATTCAGAAGAGGGGCACAGACACCAGGCTCTGGCAACCACAGTGCAGGGTTTAGAGGGGCTGGTGTCTAGCTCTGTCTAGATGTCCCCAGTCACTCAGGGTCAATTCCCACTTGAACTCTGCGAAAACCATGCCCAAGTCCCATCCAAGCCCAGATGGTGCAAGCTCTGTCGGCACAGGACACCACAGCAACTCTTTCCTTGCCAGTGTCTCCCAGGATAGGGACATCCCCAGGGCCCCCTCCTGTTTATGGGCCATGCAGATTCATTTCTGTGTGGAGCCAGTCTCCTCATGTAAAACAGACTTCAGGGTGAAATATGGTAAACAGACTCGGTGTATACTCTAAATAGGTTGATGGGAACTTGTTGCTCTGTGGCCTCAGCTAGTGTTGCTCCTGCTCAGGACATGTTTCTTCTAATGAGTGTTATTGTCAGGATTATCATCATCCTTATCTGTGTCTGTTTCCACCCTATGCGTCTCTGATGGTGTCTGAGCCTGGTAGCTCCGCTGCTATTGACACACAGTGCACCCTTAGGGTAGATGTGTCCTGCATGATGAAGGCTGGGGAGGTGCAGTACATGGGTCCTTGTTTCTGCCTGCCATGGACAGGCACAGCCAGGACTCCTGGCCCCTGACTGGAGCTAGCCTTCTGAACAGACTCTCTGGCGCGGGGGCAGATGGTAGATGCTTTTTTATTTCAAAGGACAGGGTCATGTGTCTCTTGTGTCTCTCTCTGTTTAGAAGCCTACAGTGTTTAAGGCCTGTTGAGAAACAGGGGAGGGGTGGAAGAATCACCAGAGAGGCCCTGCATGCCAAGCGGGGAGAGCAGAGGCTTCATGAGTCTGGGGAAGTTGTGGGACGGGATGGGCCAGGCACTCATCTTTCATCCTCTAGTCAACCTTGCTGGATGCCTGCCTGGCCCTGAAGCTAGATCAGCCTATCCATCTGCACTGGGAGCTTGATGCTCTGGTCAGATGCTCAGTTGTCTACTCTGCCAGACTCGTGGACACACAGTCCTGATGTTATCGTGTTGCAGTCAGCATCTTACTTAACGATGCTTAGTGTCACTTAGCAAAGCAATAGTGATGCTCTGGACTTCATGATGATGTGAAGGTGACACACTTCCAGTGGGGCTCATGGGACCAGGCTCGGGATTTGAGCTTGGACTTTCCCTGCTGGCTGCACCCTGCGGTGTCCACAGAAGTACTCAGGAGCCTCGTGGTAAAGCAGGTGGTTTGAATGGTGAAGTAGACATGACAGTAAGGAAAGAGGGTCACGTGGCCACAGGGTGGTGGTGACTACGGCCTGTGCTGGGCTCAGGTCCAACTTGCAGCTTGGAAGCTGAGGGGCAGACTCTGGTGGGAAGCCCTGGACCTGGGACCTCTGAGTGCAGCCCCGCACCCATGGTCCAGATCAGAGAATCCACACGTGTGTAGCGAAGTCCCCAGGGCAAGTGTCCTCCTGGTCACTTCTGCCAGGTGTGGTCTGCTGCTCTGGGATGGCCACTTGGTCTTGGTTCTGTCTCTAACCAGCAATTGTGCTTTATTTTATGAGATGTCAGAGATGCGAGTTTAAGGAGTTTCCTGGGCTTATGCTTATGAGAAACTTAGTAAAATAACAGTGAAATAATCCCTGTGATAGTGAGGGTCTTTGCCCCTGGACAGAAGCCAGCCAGCAAGACACAGTCCTGCTGGCCAAAGGTGGCATTAGTGCCCAGGCTCCAGGCCACCCGCCAGCAGTCTCCCTGGTTGCCAGCTTCTTCCTGCTGCACATGGTCCCCTTGGGACAGCTAGCCCCAGCGGGGCACACAGGTACAGGTTCTACTGTCACTGGTGTTTCTCCTGTGCATTCATAGATTTGTAGCAGGGGTGCAGGTTCCACAACCTTCCCTCGTAGATACTCGCTCTGTAGGAACTGCCGCAGCCTGAGCAGGACCCCGGCCTCAGTGGCCAGCTCTGCTCCCAGCCTGGGCCCACCTGAGCCGCTCTCTGGCTATGATGGTAACACACAGAGCTTGGAGCACAGACTGTGGCATCTGGCACAGAGCACCGCCTCCTCCCAACATGGCTGCCTTTGAAGCCTCCTGTTGATTGCCAATAACAATGGCAGCCTCCATTACAAAAAGAATTGAGAAGAAAAATAAGACCCAGACAATAGAAATAAACCAAGGAGCAAATTTCATTCTGGATTTGAGTCATCTAACAGTGCGTTAATCTGCAGGTCTGGCCTGCAAACTCACTGGCACTTTCCGTAGGTTTGCTTGCTGATCCTGCGTCAGTTACCCTCCGCCCAACAGGCCCTTTCTGTAAGTATTACAGCTTTGTTCAATGTTTTACGCTTTTCCTTACAAATCTTAACTGTCAATACTCAGCTAATGGCTGTGCAGGGGCATCTGTGTGGCCGTGTGTAGCTCACAGGAGGCTGTGGACACTCACGTTGTCCATCTGGGTCAGAGCCGTCTCCTGTGAGAAGGGACATGTCTGCAGGACTTCCAGGGTTGGGTGGGACTGCACACTGCTGTCAGCGGGAAGGGTGGGGGCCGTCGCCTGCAGGTGTGCACTGAGTGTGTGCCTGTGCGTGCACACACGTGTGAGTGCATGTGTGCACATGGGTGAAGAGAAGGGAGGCCGCGCACTTGAGGAGGGAAGAGTGGGAGAGAGAGATGAAAGATTGGCGCCTGATGGTTTGCTTCCTGGTCTGGAGGTGGATTCTTCTCAAAGGTGCTGCCCTCTGGGGTTGCAGCTTGGTCTTCTCCCCCGCCTGGAGCGCAGGTCACAGAGAAGGGGCCAGGCCCTGCTGGAAGAGGAGCCGGACCACTCTCTCCTCGCTGCATAGGGGCGTCGATGCCACAGGGCAGTGCACTCCAAAAGCTCTCCCCTATTTAGTTCGTAGCATCGGAATAGAAAAAATAAAATTAAAAAGGACTGTCAGTTAGCACAAAGCAAAACACAACAACAAAATGGAAGCCTTGCCCCCCAAGTGGGAAAGAGGGAAGGAAAGCAGCTCAGAGCAGGTCCCCACGGTGTGGCACCTGGGGCACAGACTGAGGACTCCTGCCCCAGCCACTCTGCAAACTGGGATGGCCAAGAAGTGGGCTGGGGCTGCCTTCTGGTCATCAGTAGGGGGAAAAAGGGGAGATGCGGCAGCTTCAGTGTGGCTGCCCGTGCTAAACTGTTAGACAACTCTTCACAGAGACGAACATGTTTAAAAGTTATCAATCAGCAATGCATCCCAGAGCAGCTGTTGTTCAAGTGCGTAGGCCTCAGTTTATAGCTTAGTTTATAGCTTTGTTGAGAACAAAGCCCTCATCTCTTTCCACTAAAGGCTGGGAGAGGGATGTTTCACTGCAAGAGGGTCTTGTAGGGTGTTCTAAACTCTGGCCGAAGCCTCCACCTGAAGGAGCCCCAAGCTGTGTAATGAGGCAGACACCACCCCAGAGGAGAAGCCTGGACACCCGGGCTGGGAATGCACACACAGAGGCCCTGCCGTCCTGTGAGAATGATAAAACTTCCTTAGGGAAAAGCAGGATGGGGATTAAAGAGTGAGGATGCAAACTGGGTTCCTACTGAGGAGAGCTGACACCCACTCACAGGGACTTCAGAACATGCCAGTGCAGTTCAGGCACAGAGGCAGCATAGGACAGTACCAATGGAATGAACACTCATAGGAGGCCGTGTCTGCTCTGGGGTCATAGTCATCCCAGGCTCTCCTCCCCCCAGGCCCATAGAGGTGGCACTTTATGGGAAACCTGTCCTATTTCTGCATCCCGAGGCCAAGGCTCCAGGTCCCCTAGTGGGAAGCTTCCAGCTGGGGTCAGGCAACCTTGCCTGCCTTCCCTTCCTCCCCAGCCATCCTAGTGGGCTCACCTGGCTCTCAGCAGCAAGACTGTCCCTGGAGCAGAGGTCAGAAATTCTGGTTGGCAAAGCAGCCACCCAATTTTCTGAATAATTTTTCTGGAGATGATTGCCAGGCTGTTGGTCTTGTGGGACTGCCATGAAATATCAAGACGGGACTTGAAACCACGGACCTCATCCTCGCCCTGCTGAAGGCAGGAAGCACAAGGTGAAGGTGTGGGCAGAGCTGGCTGCTCCTCTGTCCTGGGCTCTGTGTCCCAGCAGCCTCCCTGCTTCTAATCACCAGTGGACTTCTTTCTGCGAACCTTCGGCAAGGACTTCCTATTCAAGATCCCTCCAGACACATTTTTATTATTTATTTTCCCAATATCAAGTTTTTCCTTGTCTTCTCTCAACTTGGGAGAGTGTTAGAACTTTCATCTTCTTCGCTTTCCCCTCCTTTTGCACTTTCTGTTTTCACTGAAAGCTTTTGCCTTGGTTTTTCTTGTCAATACTGAATACTGTGTTATAACAAAGCAAATGCAGGCATTTAAAACCTCAGGAGCCAAGAATGTCAGCAAGTGGGATGGGGGTGGGGGTAGGAAACAGCCACAGAAGTGAGGAGGAGGCAGAGGATGTGCTTGTGAGAAAAGTGCCCAGGAACTAACACGGCCACCTTGGCATAGCATTGACTGAAGATGAGCATACTTCTCCTGAGGACTTTAGGTACAGGGAGTGACTTTCAGGGTGGCAGAGGGAACTTACTGTGTGAGCGATGTCCTTGGATCAGGGTGTAAGAATCATCCCCGTGGAGACGGATGGGCAGTGACGAGGGCAGGTCTGCTACTCCAGACAGATGGGAGAGGGGAGCAGGGAGACCTGTGTTGGCAGACACGCCCCTCCATGTCCTCCATGGGACTCAGCCCTGAGCCATTGCCCAGTCCTTTAATACCCATCCCCCATATGTGTCTGCCTCTGCATAATTTGGGCACTGACAGGCAACCTCAGGGACCTCGCCATCCATGTCAGAAACCATCTGACCAGCTGTCCCCTCCCTCCTCTTCTGACACCACCCTGACCAGCAGTGGCCTCCTTTCCTAGCAAAGCCACTGTCCTTTGCTACTTCCCTTTTCTTGTCCTAACATCCTGCCTTGCCTTTGGGTCTCTGTCAGCCCTGAGCTGTAGCCTGGTCCCCCAGCCCTGCACCCGAGGTGTCTTCGCCCCACATTCCTTTGCCGGCCCCTGGAAGCCCTGCTCAGGAGGTGGCTCACAGGGCTCCCCTTCTGTTCTGTGTATGCAGGTGCCCCAGGGCCTGAAGGCAGTGAGATCCTCAGATGCACAGCACCATGCACGTCCTTCCAGACACTGAGTTGCGTCTGGATCGCGTGTAATCCTAACACAATGCAGTGCTGTGCAAACTGTCGTTTACTGTGTTGTTTAGAGAATAATAACAAGAAAAATGTCTGTCTGCGTTTAGGACAGGTGCAGGTTTTAAATAACAGTTTTTATCCATGTCTGGTTGCAACTGCAAATGCAGATCCCTGGGCACAGAGTCAGTGGGAGGAACTAAAGTGGGGGCAATCAGCACTGCATTGAGCAATGACCAGGACAAGTGTGGGGAGGGTGGAGCAGGGCTGGAGTGTTTTATCCATCACTCTAGGACACACTACAGGGGGGCCCTCAGCTCCTGATGCTCCCAGGACAATGAGGCGCCATATGGAAGCCTCCAGAGGAGACCATGATGGCATCGGGACAGCCACCTGGACAGGAGAACCCCACATGGTAGATGTATGGGCCTCAGGGCTGAGCAGCTCCAGGCAGGTGGAAGCTGAGGCATGCAGGCTGGGGCATGGAGGCAGGACCGGCCACAGGGCCTGCCATGGCAGCGTGCGATGAGATTAGGAACAAGGAGCACAACAATGTCCCTTTTTCTTTGGACACAAAATCCCCAGTTTGGTTTACTGAGTATGAGTCTTTAATATAATGGGACCCAAAATGGTCTGTTTCTCTATTTAATTTAAACTCCCTCTCTCATTTCTTGAATCTTTTCTGAGGAGGGAAAAGAAATAACTGCTTAAATGAAACAAGGTAACCGGTAGGTCCTGGAACAGTGACCGCTGTGTGGCCCAAAACCCTACTGTCTCCACGGTGTCAGCCCTCTCCTGTGTCGGCGGTGGAAGGGACAGCTTGAAGCTTTCTGTCGTCTCCCTGCTTCCCTCTTCTCTCATGTGTCTAACCAGATGCTGTTATGATTCTGATCAACTCACGGAATATCTGTATGTTAGAAATAGTGGTTGAAACAAAGTAGACCTCACTGGGTGACCAAGTGTGTTCTAGTAAATCATGTACAACCCAAGGTGGTCTCCCCTGGGAACAGAACCACTCCATACGAAGCCCCTGGGGACCCACGTGCAGCAGGTCGGTTACTCGGCTTCCCAGGCTCTTGGGGCCCTATCAGAATTCTACTTTGGGGGTGTTAATGAAGTGCCTCCCTTTCTGAATATTGTTCCTGTATTACACAGAGACAAATCAGATGTCAGGTGGAGACAACTTCTGCCACTTCTGGGGATGTGAGCCCAGCTGGCGTAGCTCCTAGGCCAGGTGTTTTCACACAGAAGCAGATTATTTTTCTGAAAAATCTTTCTAAGTCCAAACCACAGATCTTAAACCATACAGACTCCTGTAAACACCGAAGGCCTCCATGGGCCAGATGCCCACATTCACACAGCGGGGTCCCCTTGCAGCAGCAGCCCTGCTCTCTGTGTCACCCTGCCACTTTGGTGCTGCATTAGAGACAAGGCGTCACACCCGTGGGTGGCTTCTCTTGTGCCCACTGCGGGGAACTCCACTGCGGTCCTTCCCGTGATCCTGGTTCCAGTGCTGGTCACAGTTGCTCGGTTCCTCGCCGCGAGCTCTGTACTCACTCCGTGTCGCTTGCAGAGCAGCCGCCCGCCCCGGACCTGGTGGGAGAGCATGAAGAGCAGACTCCGCCTCGGCCTGACCCTGGGACTCAGGCGCATCCTTCCGGCTCCCAATGGGAGGCTGCAATGCACACCTGGATCCCCCTGAGACCGAGCTGGCCTGCCTGTGGGGCTCTGTGTCCACCGGGCCCTGCTAGATGCTTCCAAAGAGGGACTGGGGCATGCAGATGGGCTGTAGCAAGTGTCCTGAGCTCCTCTGGGAAGGCTGGAGGACCTGCTTCCTGGGGCAGAGGCCAAGCCTCCCACTCACACCCATCCAGTTCCTCCATGGACACCAAGCATTTAAGCAGTAAAGTACCCAGAACTAGGTTGGTTAATAGAGAAATGAGAACAGGAGCATCAGTTCACGCAGGGCATCTGAAACCTAAGCCTGACCGCATGCTGCAGCTGCATCCCACTCCAGCGCCGCGCATGCTAAGGCCTCTGAGTGCAGGACTGAGCCCAGGCAGAGACCCTTCGCCTCTGCACTGGGTGGGGGGGCCGCCTGGTTGCCAGGACGCTCGGACACCAGACAGCCGGGGACATTGCCCCCCCACAGTGATTCCAGAAGGCCTGTTTGATGCCACTAATCACCACAGCTCTTTCTCCCTCACAAGCTCGCTCGTGTTGAGTCACACCCGTCAGCTGTGCTGCTTCGTTTGCAGATACACCTTCCTGTAAATTTAGAGCGAAAAACACACTTCAAGAAATGCCGCTCTGCCCTTTGCCATGGTGTTTGTTAATATTATTAATCTCATTTAAATGAAAATTATCCTTTATATTGCTTCACACATACACACATGCTTTCTCTTTAAAATTGGAAGGTTACACCAAATGCTATGTTTTCCTCTCCTGCAAAAACGTATGGGGGCTGTTTTAATACAGATTAGTGGAAGTGCAATAGCAGAGCGCTGTAGGTGGTGAAACTCGGTTATCATCTGTATGATTAGTTTCACCTTGTAGCCACGTCTCTGAAAATGCAATTAACAGTTTCATATTCAGCGTAGCTAGCTTTTATTCCTGCCGCATGGTGTGCAACATTTGCATCATAAAAAAAGCTAATTGGTAAACACAGTTTTGCCAGCTTCTCTGCGATCCACCCAATTCTCTTCCTGCTAATTGGCTCAGCTCCAGCACACACTGGATGGAATTTCAAAGGGGGCTGCAGATTAGAGAGCTGGCAAGCACTTGTGTTTCATAGAACCGACTCCAAGGAGACTCAGGGAAATATTTTAAATTAATGCCAATTGCAGGCGACCGCTCTTGTCCAATTGTTGCCGTGGAAACCATTTGGTCTGCTAATCTGATGGGGTGTATGATGACCTTTAGAGAGGAAGTCCACATGTGACCCTCTGTGCCCCAGTGGAGGTGACACTAAGCACGGTATCCTGAGCCTCAGGTTGACCTTCCATCTCCCAGGCGTCCATAGTACACCCTCCTTCTGTCTGCAGCTCAGCTGAGCCTGCTGACCTGGTTCCACGCATGGCCCTGGGTGTCAGGGGTGACATCCACACACAGGCAGGCCTTATGGGGAGAGGTGAGGTTGCCCTGGCCATGCTGAAATGTGCACACAGACCGTCCAGTCACCACTCCCAAGGAGAGCTTCAGAAGAGCCAGGGTCCCTGCAGGAGAAGCGTGTGCTGTCTGCTCCCCCAAGCCAAAGGGATGTGCGTATTCTGTGGGGGAATTCCCAAAACCTGTGCCCTGGCTGAGGCTGTAGAGCTGAAAGGCCACACAGTGTCTCCCTGAGGTCCCTAGTATCCCCTGTCTCAGGGAGGTCCCTGCCAAACCTCTGGGTGCCATGACTGAGAACTATCTGCCGAAGCCTTTCCTTCACCCCATCCCAGGTTCGCATATAATTTTGCCCTAATTAGCTGGCTCTGATAGTGTTGAACATGGGCTGCCAGACTGTAATAGACAGACATGTTTATCATTTGTTTTGAACCCTTGCAAATAGCTAGTTGCTTAATTGCGGTAGAAAGGAAAACTTCACTGTTTTCTGCTAGCAGCAAAAATCAATTCTTCGTAAAGATTTGTTTAAAATTAGTAAAACTAATGACTGGTGAGTTAGGAGGAAATGACAATCCTTCCTCTGGAAGAGGAGTACAGATCTGGGGGTGACTGAGGACACCCGGGGAGGGAGGGAGGGAAGTGTGGAACCCTGGCAGGATTTGCACTGAGCACAAGCAAGGCCCCGCCTCCACACCTCTGCCACACAGGACACCCCCTGTGCCCCACTCCTCCCAGTCTTCCACTTCCTCTCCCACAGCCTTCTCTGCCTCTCTCCCTAATCATCCTTCTCTCAGTCTCCCTCTGCACAAATTAATTTGAAGGACCTCAAACCGCCTTCATCAGTCGACTGTGAATTTGCTTATTTTTGGCTCTGAACAAAATGAACAAACATGAGCGCAAGTGGAGAAAAAGTAGCTGAAGATACTGTGGGTTAAAGAAGTTCGAGATAGATAATTGAATCATTAGAGTCAGTGTAGAGGACAAATGAGGCCCAGACTGGCCCTCGGCTCTGCTCACAGAGAAGGGCCGCTGAGGCCCAGACCCCTGTCACTGGGAGCTGGAGTTGTTTTCCTCTACTCTTTCCAGGTCTCCCGTCTCAGCAACCCACTTTTCTCTGAGGGATTTGCAAGCTAAAATGGAAGGGTGGGGGATGAGAGAGAAGAAGAAAGACTTCCTGAAGAAATTAATATTCTAAAAAATTAAGGAATGGAAACAAGCTTTGTATTTTATATCACATGAAGAACAATAGCTTAAATCTTGTTTAATAAGGAGAAAAATAAATAGAGGTATGGGATAAATGGATGGATAAAGGGTGGATGGAAGGATGGAGAATGAATTAACAGGTAGGTGGATGGATGATGAATGGATGCATGATAGATGAATGCAGGATGGATGAACAGGTAGATGAATGGACGGACAGAAGGACAAATGGATAGATGGTGGATGGATACAGGATGGGTGAACAGGCAGAGGGATGGATGATGGGTGGATGAATGGATGGATGGATAGACAGATAAACAAGTGAACAGATGATGGATGAATGCAGGAGGAAGAAAAAGAGAGCCCTAGGATTCTTTTTCTCCATCCTTTCATGCAGCACTCACTAACCTGGCAAGTATTCTAAGCGTCCACACTGGGAAGCAGAATTGCAAACACTGTCACAGGCACACAGAAGAAGGGACCTGAAGACCCACTCCACACACCTGCAATCCAATACAGAAGGTTCTGGAAAGGGCACATCAGCAGATAACTGCAGGACAAACTGCCCGTCTGCATAGTGGGAGTCCAGGCAGCCCCGCCATGTGCAGGAAGGAGCTCCCACCCTTGTCCTGTGTGGTGTGGGCACCCAGGGTGGTGCAAGCCTGGCTGAGGTGTGCATCAGGTTGCGGGGAGAGCAGACAAAGAACAGCAGAAGAGTGGCCTGCTACAGAGTAGCCACCTGTGGTCACTAAACCAGCGGCTTCTCAAGCTGGACACTTTCTCGAAGATGCTCCCTCTCCTGGATGCAAGGATGTCTTTCAGTGCCTTCCCCTCGTCTCCTCATCAGGAGCTAGGGACCAGATGGCAGGGCAGAGGTCAGTCCAAGCCCTGGTCCCCGGCCTGTGCTGTGGTATGACCCTGAGTCTAGGGCAAACGGCAGTGCAGCTCCTGCTTCATATGTGCAGTCAGTGTTTAGTCTGTGCCTGACTTTGCTCAGGTCTGAGTGCCTGGCAAGGGCTTCATCCACAGCATCCTGTGATTTCCCACACCAAGCCTTGGGTGTGGTTCATGGAGGCTCTGGGCTTGGGGTTTCTCTAATTTACCCCATGCTCTTTCTTGGCTGAACACCATGTGTCTTTGATTTGGGATCAGAGCTGTTACAGTCATTCATGATGAGGAGTTCACAGACCAGAGGACAGAGGAGGGCCTTCTGCTGACCCTCAGAGATGACTGCTGTGACTTTCACAGGGACAGACAGGCAGGGTTGGTTGCCTTAATGATGGCTTGAGGATGAAGTTTTGCGTTGGTGGTGTCACTGAAGAGATCCCCTAGTAAATGTCACCTGGTCATTGTCACATGTGCCTCACCTGCCAAGTCCTGACATCAGCTGGTCGGCTTCTGCAGCCTCTGTGTGCTCAGGGAGGAGGACCTTCCCTGGCAGAGCCACCTGGGACCCTCTGAGCAGGGGTAAACCAGCCCAAGCACCAGGCCTCGCTGTGAAAAGAGACTCCCCCTTGCCAACCCCAGAGATCAGCAGGTCCAGGCGTCCAGAATGAGTTAGTGGTGCCCATGCTGTCATGCTTAAGGCTGCAGAAGTATAAACGATGCTTTTTAATAAGAGACTCTGCCCAATGTATCAAAATCTCCTTATCTACTATATTCTTAATATGCTGGGATTTTCAGATCACACCTTCACCATTTCTCTTGATGGTTCTGGCTCTAACAGTTGCATTTAAGATAAGGAGCCACCTTTCCCTAGCTATGTGTAAGAGGCCACCCAAGTGTGACTTCCTTGGGAAAGAGTTCATATTTGTGGTGACGGGCAGAGTGTAAGGTGTGGGCCTGTGCATCAGAGCCGCTATACACAGAGGGGCAGACACAGACTCGGCCATTAGTGAGGGTATTTTCGAGACCTCCTGGAGAGGGGAGTGGGAAGCATCTGGAATTCTGGGCATGCTGGTGGCTGCTGTGTGCATGGAACAGGTCCAGCTCTTGGGACTCATGGTGTGAGTCATGAAGATACAGGAAACATCAGATCCGTGGGACTCAGCAGAGGCCAGGAAGGAGGGAGTGTCCATGCCGGGCACAGAAGGACAGGAGGCTGGGACACATCCTCTGGGGGCCACAACTTTGGCCTAGATGGCTGCTGGCTGAGCCACGTGCATGTTGAAAGGTGTGATGTGAGCACGTGAGGAGCTTCAGGCTGAGCCAGGGCAGACACAGCTCAGCCTCCCACGTCGCCTCTTCACAGCCTGCAGAGTGACAGGAAGCAGCAAGCATCTGGTGTCCCAGCCACATCTGCTTGCACCTGGATGTGCGCTGGACCAGGGCCTGGATTCTAACAGTGTCTGAGTCCAGGACAGAGTTGCAGGTGGATGAGAGCACAATTCATCCCCTGCGGTCTCTTGGCCTAGGCCAAGCCCCAGCCCAGTGGTCTTCAGCCCGACAGAGTCCCTCGGTGCCAAGCTCTGGGTGGCTCCCTGCTCCCCTGCCCCCACCCTCGAGTCCTGAGAGCTCCAAGACCCACGTTGCCACTTCTGGTCTGGCTTGCTGCATCTGGGTGGGATTTACCAGTCCCCACTTTTAAAATTTTAGTCACTGTTAGATCAGTGAAGTCCACACTAGCTTGGGCACACTGCTTAGTGTCTTTCTCTTCTTTACATTTCTAAAAGAATTCCACAACAGGCACAGTCACAACCTTTCCAAATTCACTACCAAAGAAGCCTTATACCGGGCAAGTGGACATCCACGGTGCTGGTTCCCGGGCTGATGAGGGATGGGGCAGCCTCTCCTCACACACAGCTTCCGCCTCTGCCCATGTAACAATTAGCAGCGAACATTCCTGCAACACATCCATGCCCTGAGAGGTTTCAAATCCTGCTTCATAAATATCATCATGTCAGAAGAGCAGAGATGAGTGTGTCAAATATAAATTGGTAGAGTTGAGAATGATGGTTCTATAATTTTTTTAAAAATGAATGCAGAGTTGTAGAAGTCAAATTTACATTTATTTACTTTAAGGCTGTCGCTTCTAAAATCTCTGGGAATCCACCATTGTCATGAATTTTTAGAAAATGGGAACAAATTTAGGGAACGACGAATGCAATGTGTTCACATTTTCCCCTACAAATATGTAGTGTCCCAGGGTCCTGGAAAAGAAGCTGTAGATAAGATCTGCTATTTCTCTTATCACAGAGAAGTGGAACATAAACAAGCAGCAGAAACATAGTGAAAGGCAAGTTCGACTTTAAAAAATTTTTTGCATCATGAAAGACATTATTTGCAGCAAGGGAATTTATTCAAAACTATTTAAAATATGTATTGTTTAACTTTGCATCTGCTGCCAGATATAGGAGACCACCCAGCATGGGTGGTCTCCTAGGTGGTGCCCTAGGGAGAAGCCACGTGCATGGGGGTCCGTTAGGTGCAGCAGCATGGTGTGCACAGGTTTGAGACTGTACAGTCTGCTTGGACTGACAGGGCAGCTGGTCACTTTCTTTCCCATCCTTGGAAGGTGTACAAAGCGGTTCTTGGAGGGCCCAGAACCCTGTACGCTCTTCTCTGTAGTACACTGCTGATGTCTGTCTTTGGCTATGAAGACATCTTCACCACGGGTCACACACCAGAAGTGCAGACAGAGCTATTCTACCTGACGCATGGTTTGGCATCACCAAGCCTTGCCAGCTGGGGAACTCAGCACGGTGGAGGCAGCAACCAACTCAAGCCCAGCACACGCTCTGCTCAACGACCGTTTTCCAAAGTGGGTGAGGAGGGAAACCTCGGCCAGGTTCACAGGCGCTGACAGCTCCCACGACGATGTGACAGCAGCAAGCAGTGTTTTTGCAGTTTATAGAATTGTAAATGAAGTTTGCTGATTAAGTCAGCAACCATGATGAAATTAATGGATGTTCTCAAGGCAGTTAGACAAGTGAGCTGCTCTAAAAGGGTGTGACTGGAGAGGTTTCCTCCCCTTGATGGGAGGGTCGATGAGTCCTGATAAAAAGCTGCCTGCTGCCAGGAAAGGCGCCCCCCCCCCAGGGGCCAACAGGAGCACGCCTTGAGCTTCTCTTTTCTGCCTGGCCAGCTGCTGGGACACATGACTTGCACAGGGTGGAGCAGCAGAACTGTATCCTCTCTCATCTGAGGCCAGAAAGCCCAAGGTCCAGTGCCACGACCCACACAGCTCTTGAGGTTCTTGGGGTGAAGGTCTGCAAGAGGATAAGAAAGTAAAGAAGACACAAAGCTGGGGTCAGGTGGCGCCCTTACTCTCCAGATGGGAGGAAAGGAACTGCTCCTTCATAGTAGGGGCGTTTACTTACACCTTTTAGCAACTTACTGTCATATGACACCGTTGTCCTAGCACCCCACTGTCTGGATTGTCTTGGGGCTAGGTGTTCTCTGGGCTGAAGCAGCTTCTTCACGTGGCTTGCCCTGGGCGCTCTTTGTTCTTTGGAAGGCTGTGCCCCAGCCCTGCACTCGTGGTCAATTTCCAGCTTCAACAGCTCCCAACAGTCCAGGAATGGACAGATTGGCTCCTCCTGGGCCTCTGTCTGCAACATTCAGACAGTGTATGAGCTACATCATCACAGCTGTGATGCCTGTACCCTGTGGCTGCACCCCTCATATCTGCCAGTTCCTCCTGCTCCTCTGAAGACACTGGTCGTGTTGACTCAGGTCTGCCCCAGAGACTTCACTCCACCTGATCCCTTCCTCGAAGGCTGTCCACTGCAGGAGGGTTTTGGTTTGGTTTCCATTTCCCCTCCCCACCATTGCATCTCAGCAAGGTGGAGCACCTGCCTGGCACTGAAGAACAAACAGAACAAGTCGAGTCGGCAAGCATCTTAAGGGGGAGAGCCCCACGTCACCCATCTGTACAACCCTCCTCGGAGCACTCGCACCTTCACTCTCATCCTGGGGTGCAGCCTCCTCCTGAACAATGCAGGACCAATGACTGTGTGTGTCTTACAGTGCCGGGCAGTGGCCTCTGTGCAGTGGGAGGTTATTTAACAGCAGGGCAGCCTCCACTCCACACTCACAGACCAGTGCTTCCTGTGGGCATGCTCCTTTCATTTCCCAGGGGAAGATGTGAAGGGTAAATCTAGATAGGGCTGGTGGTGCGGACTGTGGGCCCAGCGTCCCTGGGGTGAAACGGAGGGAGATGGGACTGGGTGCTCTTTCCCAGGTGAAGCTCAGAATCCAGTCTGCTGCCTGAGCCACTGGACCTCTGTATTTAGAGACCACAAATCTGGGCACAGTGTGGAAAGGACAATGGGGTGTCCTAGGCAGGCATGTCTGCACACAGTTATCTTGGCTGGTGTGACTCGGGGGTTACAGAGTGGCCTGCGTGTCTGTATGGTCCCAACTGAGACACCGTGAACAAGGCAGCTGCACAGCAGCAGTCACAGTCCTGGGATCGTAAAGGTTTTGAGTCTAAACAGATCAACAGCGTTTATAGCTCTCTCTGTGGCAGCCACATGCCCACCCCCTCCATCGTCTGTGGGATCAGCCAACTAAAGATGGAAAATATTGGGGAAAATTCATCTGTGCTAAATATGCTCACACTTTCTTGTTACTTTTGCTAAGCAATGCAGTGTAACAACCCCCTCCCCAGTAGCCACACTGTCCTGAGTGCAGTGAGTCTCCAGACAACTTGAAGGATACACGGGGCTCCCATATATATACAAATACCGCACCATGTTATAGGGGACTGGGCACCTGCGGATGTTGGCATCCTGGGAGTGCCAGGAGCATAGGCACGACAGGCAGAGGACAGGTGCACCAATCCAGAAACTGTATCAGAGCAAGAGACAAAAGTCTCTGGTGCTTTGGAGCTGTGTCACGCTTTACCAGGAGCTGCATGTGAGGCCTGTCGCAGCCCCCTGTGCAGTGAGCCTGGGGGCCCTGGACGCAGCGCCTGACGCGGCGCACACCTCAGAGACGCACCTTGGAAATGCCACGCCCTGGCGCCTGCTGCTCCCTGCTTGCTGACAGCATCACTCACGTGCCTCTCCTCGTGGCAGTGCCTGACAGTCCCCAAGTCCCCCGAGGGTATGAGGGTCAGTGGACTCCTGAACCCTGTGACCTGGGGGACTACACACATGGGACACAGCTTTGGAATCAGCAGTACAGTCTCCAGGTCCGGCTCAGGTTTTCATGGGTGTGTGAGTTTAGGCAAAGTATTCCAGTCTCCGAGCTTCCAGTTTCTTGTAAACAAAGACCCTGTGCCCACTTCTCAGGGTTGCTGGCAGCTTGGAGCAATATGACACATGCACCCCACCACACCTTCACTACAGCCAGGCCTTTAACCCCAACTTCAGCCACACTTTCCAGTGAAGCCATGCAGAAATCGGGTTTGCTGACCATTAGCAAGCAGGGAGCAACAGGCTCCGGGCACGGTATTTCCGTGGTGTGTCTCCGAGGGCGTGTGGTGTGCGCTGTGTCAGGTGCGGCGTCCAGAGCCCCCTTCCTTGCTGCACAGGAGGCTGCGGCAGGCCTCACCCCCAGCTCCTGCACCACTGTGATCGTTTCTGAAGCAATGTTAACCTTTTGTTTTAATTCCCTGCTTATTCCCCTGACTGCAACCTGAGATCTATCCTTGAGCAAAAGAAAACAGTTTTATTAGTGAGGCAAGCAGTTAATTAAAAACCTGGCCAGAGGCTGTGTTTGGCAGGTGAGCACAGAGAGTCAGCAGTGGGGACAAGTGCTTCCCCCACCTCCCCACCCTCCCCACCTTCAGGAAGGCAGCCAGGAGAGAAGGCGCTGGGCCTCAAGGGACATGATCCCCCTGGTGCTTCAGGTTTCTGAACCCTGACTTGGGCTGATGGAGGATGGGCTGGGGGCTTCCTGAACCCCTGAATTTCATGACCTCTCAGTCCAGGTGGATAGGAGGACCCAGGTGATTCGTCCCAATTCATGCCCTCAGGCCCAGGTGGAAAGCATGAGTGAGAGGGAGGATGTCCCATGGTCCTGTTTGATGCTTTTATCTTGTGTGGCACTAGAGCTCCTGGAAATGGCGCGGTAGGGCTTGGAGGAGACCCAGGCAGCACATCCTCTGTCACCATGACACTCATGTCACTAGGAGATGAGTTGGGAAATGGTTTTGCTTTGCTTTGAAAACAGGTGGGAGGGGACAGGTTGACCAGAGCAGCCGCAGGCTTGTGTAAGGGGTATTTGTGCTTGGTAGCTACACTGCTTTCCTCAAGCCTGGATCACAGCCTGCTTACATAGGGCCTGAGCATCTGTCGTGGGTCTTCAAGGCCTGAGGCTGTGTCTGTCAGGAGATCCAGGAGGACGTCACATGTGGAGCCAGCAGGGGTATGGATGGCAGTCAACGGCAGTGGTGCAGCCCCAGCATGTAATGCAGTCTACGCATGAGTGCTCCTCGGATGTGGCTCACCGTCTGTCTGTCAGGGACCCCAGGTTCTGTGACTGGGACTCGCCCGAGACCCTGGTACCATGGAAATCAGCCTGTCCACAAAGTACAAGGATGGTGTCCAGCCCAACATGCCCCATACTGGAAATTAGAACGTTATGTGGCTTCATTCTAAAGCCACATTCATTCTAAAGTCATGTTCCCCGAGCTCCAGACTGTCTTAGTTACTTTTTTCATTGCTGAGGCAAAATACCCAGCATCTAAAGTTAAGGGTGAAAAAGTTTATTCAGCTCACAGTTTGTGGAGGTTTCAGTCCATAACTGACTGGCTGGAAGGCAGGGTGGCACATGGCAGAGGGGTAACAGTTCATGGTGGCAGATGACAGCAAAAGCAGCAAGAGAGAGACCAGAAAGGGGACAAGCTTCTCAATGTTGCTTATATTGCATGCAAGCTACCCGCCCTAGGGCAGGTGTAGCACTCACATTCTTAATCCCAGTATTGGACCATGAGTCAATCATGAGCTCTAGAAGCCTGCCCCCCTGACCAGCTGAGGCTTTGGTTGGGGTACATCAGACACAAACCATAACACAGACTTACTTGTTGTGTTCACATTGAATCCCATGTGTGCATGTGTGGATCTGTTGTCTGTGAGCTTGTGTAGAAGGAGCTGAGTTCCTCTGGGTCACGGGCAGCCCAGCATGCCCCAGAGCGAACTGTGCCATGGATCCAGGGTTTGCTGTGCCACGCCCTCTCCCATCGCATGAGGAACAGGGGTTAATTATGAGGCTGAACTATTATTTAACTTGAAGGAGGATGTGTGTACTGTCATAACCTGGATCAGTGCCCATCTCCTGGGCTCTCCTCTGTTTCAAGGAGATTGATGGGGTGGCTTTGGGGCCAGGTTGGCACTCTAGGTCTCTATGCCTCAACCAGGCCACCATGGTCCACGACATTGGGTTACAAGGCCTCCTACAGGTCTTGTCTTCAGTACGGTCTGCTCGCAAGGCCAGGTGGCTCCTGGCACAGTGCCTGTCTTTGCCTTTCTCTAAGTGACACCTACCTGTGACCTGCCAGCTGGCAAAGAATGGCAGGATGGACCGCTGTGTACAAGGAAGAAGTGTCGGCCACCCAGCACAGAGGTCATACATACCCTGGTGTCAGAGGGATGGAAATGTGTGGCCATGGCCTACAATAGGCTTGCTTCAGGGGCTGGGTGCTGTTCTGTGGACAAGGGTGAAGAGCCCATCATAGGTCACATTGAGGCCTGGGTTGCTGAGGTCATGGGTGACCAGGTGAGGGCACCCCGGGGATCTCAGGACAGGGCACCACATGCTGGTGAGGGCGTGAGTGAGTGAATCACTGGGTCTGTGCAGGTGAGAGGGGGCCCAGCTGTGACACAGCTCCCCATTGGTGAGAGGAGGACCCCGTCCTGAATTGTGTCCTGTGTCTGCCATGAGTGATCACTAAGGAGAGCTCCCCAGTCTGTGTCTGAGTGACTAGATCTTCGAAATGAGAAAAGTGGTTTACCATCTGTCAACCCCTAAATTCCACACCTGTGAATCCATCCCAAGCTAAGGCTCACCTGCAGCGTTGTCTGTAAACCTGTGGCAGAAGCCCTGAGACCGCCACACAGCCTGGTGACACCAACACGGGCCAGGATCTGTGGTCGTAAACATCTCCCCACGGTCCCCTTGCAGATCAGCTGGGGCTGGCACATTCTCGTCTCCTGTGGGGCCTGGAAGGAGACCCCTTCCCTTCTCCCGGTGTCCAGTGTGTCTGTGGGTCTCCTGTTTCTTGTCAGTGCGGGATCCCTCTGTCACGTGCCTCCTCACGTGCTCCCGGGGCCTGTGTCCCGAGGCGCTTTCCCTATGGGCTGTTGGACTCTGACCAGGGTTCTCACTCCGCAGTGCAGTGAGGGCCCTGTGTCTTGCTCTGTGTGTGATTCCTGTGCGTGTCTTTCCATGTGCTCATCAGCCAGGGACTGTCATGTAGAGGGCCCTCTAAATGTGAGGACTCTAGGAAGATCGAGTCACAGGTCCACGGTGGCAGGAGTGGGGTGGGGGGTCAGAACCTCAAACCCACACAGGTCCTCACTCACTGCAGCCCCGGCACTGGGGATTTCTCCTCTGCAATCACGGTGCCGGTGTCAGAGTCTCGATCCCTTCCCTCACTGAGTGACACGGTGTGATATGTCTAATGACAGCTGCAACAAATCCTGGTAATGAGGTCACCTTGGGCCCGTCTCATGTCTGACTGCTGCTCTCCATAGAAATTATTTGTGAACATGTACCACGTGCTTGGAACCGCATCCCCTCGTGGAGTGTGGGTGTTGACAGCAAATATGTTAAAACTTGCCAGAGAGAAGCGCTAGTTAGACCGCAAATTGGTCAGTAATGAGACAGTCCCTGCTTTAGCGGCAAGGAAGGAGTGATTGGCTGTGACTGGCCCCGCTCCCTTTTGACGCCAGCTCTGGGTGCAGAGTGCGCTGAGTGGGTTCAGCACTAACAGGGCCGAGTGTCCTGCTGCTGCTCTCCCATGCGAGGGCGTGGCGAGAGCCCTGGTGCAGCCAGAATTGGGGGATGTTGCCTGGAAAGGTCACAGAGCAAAGGGAGGTGGTGGAGGCCTTGGGGATAGGCAGGCTATGGAGAAGTGAGAGCAGCGCCGTAGTCATCCCTCATGTCCTGGAGGTTGCTTCCAAGGCATCTGGGATACTGAAATCCCAGGAGGGAGTTGCTGGTATAAATGGCACAGCGCCTGCGTGTAAATTGCCCTCGCCGCCCACGCTTAAAAATCACCCCTGGATGGATTAGGACAGCTAGTCCAGGGAAAACCCTGCATGGAAGGTTGTCACATGGTGCTGTAAGAGAATGAGGCCAAGATAACTCCCTGCACAAGCTCAGTTTAGACATAAGTTTTCTAATATTTTTGTTTGCTGTTGGTTGAATTGGTGTGTGTGGGACTCATGATGCGGGCTGTGGAGAATGTGGGGGGCAAGGGGATGTGAGGAGCCTTAGCATGGAGTACCGGGGCCTGAGGAGGGGACCCCAGGCTGGCAGCTGAGGGGACAGAGGGTGCGGGGTCATTCATGAGAGTAGTGACACTCCTTAGAAGGGAGGGTATGATGATTAGGCCTGTGTGTGGCAGATGGACAAAGAGTTGGGGTGCTGCTCCTTCAGGGAGGGCTAGAGTCTGGGGAAGGGAGCAGGCTGAGCAGCCCAGTCCCCAAGCTACAGGTGAGGATGACTGGAAGCTGGAGATCAGGAGGAAGCTGGAAGCACAGGAGCACAGGGTGTAGGATGAGCACTGGCATCTTATGGAGGGCACATGGGTGTCGTATGGATGGTGCCAGGTATCTGCCAGTTCTGTGGGTGTGGCCAGCACAAGATGGGCTTAGCCCTGCGGGGAACAGGGTGGGGGAAGGGGTTTCAGTGAAGTGTGCCCATAGGGGAGGACACTCTCATGCAGTCAACATTTCCTGGACACCTCTGCCTGTGACAGGGATGGTGACCCTGCAGAGCTTCCTGAGCCCCTCCATGGTGGGACCAGTCTGTCTGGATAATTCTGGATCATGATAAGGGCTGGGCATTGAGTTCAGAGTAGGCATGCTGGGCGCAGTCTGGGGGTCTGTTGAGGGCCAGGAGCTGACACCCACAGGAGCAACCGAGGCCCGGCTGGGATGGTGGTCTTGGACAGGGCCCTCAAGTGGACTTGAACACTTGAAGCTGAGGACAAAGGTGCAGAACCAAGTGAGAAGAGCCCAGTGGTCACAAGGAACCAGCAATGGCCAGTGCCACGCAGCACTCACAGGAGCAGAGGAAAAGGTGGAGGAGCAGGGGCACCAAGAGAACAAGCCTTGGGTGGTGGTAGCAGGAGCACAAGCATCTTCACTGGGCACCCCAGGTCAGGCTCTGCTGTAGGAAGACTATGATGGGAAGGCAATGGGTGTGTTCACAGCTCCTTTCCAAGCTGTTAGCACCATGGCACCAGCTTCCACCCCTTCCAACCACGAGGTCCTGCATCTGAGCCTCAATGAGGCTGGGCAAGACTGAGGAGGGACCACGTGACCACAGGCATCCCTGCCAAGTTCCCTGATTCCAGACCACAGTGTGTCCTTCTGTCTCCTCACAGGAGCCTGGCCTCCCACTGTGGCCCAGACGCAGCCTCCCCTGAGTGTCCTTTCTCCCCTTGCTGCACCTGTGTCTGCCCCTTGGGCCCTTTGCCCTGGCGTGAGCCACTGCAAACAGGAGTGTCTCAGAGGCTTGGCTTCCTTGGCCCTGCTACACACCAGAGCCCTTTGAAATGACTGTGGTGGGAACCAGGCAAACCCATGCGAAACCAGGCCAATGCTGGACTCCTCAAGATGGAAACTGCGTAGAGGGTGAGGGAAATGACTTGTCCCCCAGCCTGGCTGTCACCATGATATTGGATCAGGCACCATGCTGCACGCAGAGGAAGACAGGCATGTTTCTGTAGTGCTGTGGCATGCAGTGAAGCCATCGTCCCATGTGGACTTGTGAGCGTGTATGTGAGCTGAAGCATGACCCCAGCAGGTGTGAAGGGGCGCCAAGGTCATGCTGTGGTGACAGGGACTCAGTAGAGCTGCTCCGGTATTACAGGTACAGGGAGGTTGAAGGGCTGCAGCTGGAGACATCTATGTCATAACCAGAAAGCACAGCATAAACCTCAGACAGAATCGGGGTAGAGAAAGGGCAAGGGGTACAGATGCTGGAGCCACCGGTGGAATCACAGGGCAGTCGGGAGCATGTCCAGTGCCTGTCTCCGGGTCCCTAGTGCTCCCTGACTGGACCTAGACAGCCCCGTCTCCTGCCAGCAGCTTTGTCAGTGACCTCCACTCGGTCCAGCCTGCTTTGCTCACCAGCACCTGGCTCTTCCTGCAAAGCTGTGCCCACCCAACCTGTGTCCTCCATGTTTTTCCCACCCCATCCCCTAGGCCTAAGATTATATCCAAATAAACTACATCTCTGACAGCTGAAGCCAGAAACACCCAGTGCATTCCTACCGCAGCGCTGAACCCACCCTGCCACTCTGATACTGGGCAGGGTCTTTGGCTGGGAGACTGAAGAAGGGAGACCAAGTGCTGTGGACAGCACCTACCCAGGCCAGACCTAGTTGCAGGGATGGGGCCAGGGGCTCCACGGAAGCGACCTTGCACTGACCAAGAAGAGGAGCCTTGGGTACTCCCAGTCTTAAGAAAGCAGTGAGTTTTCAGTGATGTGCTGGGGTTGGCTTAAAGCCCAGGAGGTTCCTGCTGGCCAGGGCTGTGGTTATGAGAAATACACTCTTGCTGCAATGCAACCACCAAGTGGGCAAAGCAAACTCATCCTGTGGGGGGACCCACAGAGCTCCGCCTGCAGCTTTCAGCACTGTCCTTTGTGGATGCTTTGCCCATGATCTGGGCTCAGCCTTAGGATAGGGCTGAAGGACACAGGTGCTCCAGCTGTGGCAGCTGCTGAAGCAGCACAGGGAGAGAGAAATAAAGAGCAAGAAAGCACCCCACTTCCATGGGTGTAGGCTGAATTGTCCGTAGGTCTTGGGCAGACCCACGTGTCCATATGCAGAGCTGAGCAGAATCTGACTTAAGGGTTAAGACAGCGGAGGGGGCAGACACAAGGTGACGACAGATGCACAAGCTCTTATTCCTCTTCAGTCACCGTTGGATAGCTGAAGCTCAAGTGAAGAGTTGTTCTCAGCAAAAGCGGCCATCAGGTCCCCAGAAAGTGACCTAGGCCACTGTTTCCATAACCCCCATGTGAGAGACCTCATCGACACCAAGGCTCTTGGGAAACTAAGAATGTGTCGCCCAGCCTGGTGACCTCCAGAATTAGAGGAGGGGCTCCTCCCATATCTGCTGTGGATCGGCGAGGACCCCGTGAAGTAGGGGGCTTTGTGGTTGGGAGTGAGACTCTCTGGGGTCCCCAGGGTAGGACCAACTCCTCTGTGTACCACGTTCATGGCCTGCATGACACACAGCAGACACTGAGCAGAGCCAATTCACCAAACTGCATATCTCCACACTGCTACCTTTCTTGCTGGAGTGAGCAGTGACCCTCACACACTGGTGTGGCTGGTCCAGGGCTAGGATCCTTCAACCATTTCCAGCAGTGGGAGTCTGACCCCCCGAGCATAGGCGTGGCCACACTTGCCATCTCTACACTGTCAGAAGCAGTGTCTAGCGAGCCCTAACCCCAAACGTGCTGTCAGGGTTGATTCCAGGAGGAAACTCGCTGCTGGTGCAGCTGGGTTGACCCTGAGCTGATGAGCATCCCTCAGTCTGCAGAGACGATTGGCAGCATGAGTGGTGGGGTTACATTGATGCTGTCTTTCTACCACATGTTGCTTACTTTATTGTTTTATGTCTCTTTACTGTGCCTTGCCATTTTAAAACCATAAATACAGATTTTAAAATCTTATGGTAAAGTCAGCCTGACCCATTGCTAGGAGCGGGCAGCTGCTGTGCAGAGTGTGGACCGGTGGCTGCACGTGAGCCCTTGTCACACGGTGGACAGCTGCTCTTTATGGGGCAAGCCACGCAACAACTCTCGTCTCCACTGCATCCTGGAGCCTGTGCATGGGTCCCCGGCAAGGCCTCTGAGAAGTTGGTGGAGTTACTCTACCTGGTATCTGCAGTATTGGAAATTGATTTCCCTCCAGTTGGGAAAGTGACATAAGCAGTCTGTGGGTAGGTAGAGCTTTTAAATCTTGGAAGAATGTAGCCTCGTTATTTTTCACTCCGTCCCTCCCTGTCTCCCCCCAGTGCAATTAATCTCACCTTCTTAGGTTTTCCATGACTTTCTGCACTTGACCTTTGAAACATGCGCTGTGTTATCAGCTTGTCAGCCAAAGGCAGCCCTGTCTTCTCTCTTCAGGTAGCAGCCCCCTTCCTGTGGACATCATGGGCCCTGCCTGGCCAGTGAGTCCAGAGAGGCCTCACTCTGCACACTGGTGAGGCCTGTGGGCTCTGGCACACTGGTGCGCACTGTGGTCTGGGCCTCAGTGAAGCCCCACACAGCCTACGTGGTGGACAGCGTGGGTATCTTCCCCACAGCTCCAGTCATTTCCCCTGAGATTTGTGGGCATCCCCGCCCTATGGATGGGGTTGGTCGATCCCCCCATTTGAGGAGGTACTCCCAGCTTCCTCCTCTGAGGTCTGAGGTATCCAGTGCCCACTTCTGGCAGGCTGGAAGACATTTCTTTGACTGGCAGAGAAATTCCTACATGGCCTGCATGGTCACATGGTTGTTGCTGTGACTCCTGCCAGAACTTGGGCCTGATTTGCCAAGCCCCTCCCTGGTGAGAACGTTACACTTCACACCGTGCAACCCAGTAGCATGCTCCCTCCTCTTCCTCCTCCTGGATTTCCAAGTGCCAGTCATTTCGGAGACACTGTGCCACAGGCGAGGCAGCAGGCAATTGAACCAAATGGATGCTTCCCCCTTGGTGTTAAAGAGGGGTGCTCTCTGTCCCTTGAGACAGGCTTGTGTGGGAGTCTCCACTTACGTTTCTCCTGCACGTGTACTGAGCATGCATCTTTGCAAATCGTCCTCTTTCCCTCCATGGAGTGCCGAGTGCATGTTTTAAATGACTCCCATGCACTGGCATCTAGTGAGTTAGTACCCAGAGAAGGCATTTCAGTCGGCAGCTTCTGCGCTGCTCTTCTCCCCTGTTCTGTAGAGGCTGCGCCTCGGAGACTGCCTTCCAGCCCAGTGAGCCTCTGCCCACCTCCTCCTTCACTGGCTTGGGATTCATGTCTTAATCAGTGTGCAAGAGACGCACTTAATTGTGAAACAGACTGGCAGTTCTACTCGAAGCTCCAGTTAATTAATGCTGCGTGCTGTGGGATGTTCCAGGAGTGCTCCTGATTTCCCATTTACTTCAGGTGTCTTTGCTGTGATTAATGTTATCATAGAAATACCAAAGGAATTAACAATGATTAGCCCGCTACTTCCAAGTGCACTGGAAATGCAGAGATCTTCACTCACCAGAGCAACAGCACCAAAACCCTGTGGCACGGCTCCCCGTTCCCGTGTGCCACCCACTGGACCAGGGTACTAGGGCCCTGGGCTCACCACTGATGTTCAAACTGTACAACTCAACTTTCTTCCAAAAGACTTCAAATTTGGATTCATGATGGTTAGAGGGGAGAAATTTAATCTTTTTTTCTTTTTGAGTGGCTGATGCTTTAAATACTCATTTATTCATTCATTGAAAAAATACCGAACACAAGTTCAGACATTTGCTGTGTGCAGGGTATGTGTGGCAGACTCACGGACAAGACCAGAGAACATGTGTGGGGTTCTTTTTCTTGAAGTGGCAGAGGGACACCCATACACCTGACAAGCGGAAGCTGTGACAGCTATGGGCACGGGCTCCTCTTGGGCTGTATCAGGGTCTGTGAGATGAAGTCCAGCTGCTACCCAAAGTGTCAAAGAGCAGCCAGGCCGACAGAAGCAGCCTGCCAGAGACAGGGCAGGGTGTGCCTGAGCCTGTAAGTGAATGTGGGGAGCCACTCTGCAATCAGTGTCATCCCTGCCCAGGCCTGGACGTACATCCCCTCTTATCCACAGTTTGTGACCTAAGGTCAGCCACGGTCCAAAAGTACTAACCTTTGTCTTGATCTTTGAGTGACAGAGCCCACACTCACAAACCTGTCTTAAGGGACATTGCTGTCATTGTTCCATTTTATCATGAGTTATTGTGGTCCATCGTACCGTGCTGATGCATCAGTCAGATTGGGTCGTAGGTCCGTATGCATAGGAAAGCCATACCTAGGGTTTGCTGCTTACTTTCCACACTTCAGATGCCTGCTGGGGTCTTGAGGTACCACCGTGCAGGGCGAGGGGGCCCTGTCACCCCCACCTTGCATTAGTTGGCTGAATTCCGGCAGCAAGGGTTCCCAGGTCAGCCACCCATGGCAGGTGTCTGCTTCCTGAATGGCCCTGCATGACCATCAGGTGGAAAGGGCCACCAGCCCAGTGTGTGACCTCTGCTGGAATTCCCAGTATTCAGTTCTTCTAGGCTGTTGTCCCTTTGGGCCCTATCAGGAACACCTGACCCACACAGGTGTTCAAACTCCATTTCCCCTGACTTGGTGGCTTTGCAATGCTCACCATGCTCTCTTCCTTTTCCTAACATCTCAGTATGTATGAGAGCTGAGCCCTTCCTGCCTTCCTGCCAGGCCTGGGTCTCCAGTCACCTCTGACCCCAGGCCCTTTATGAACACTTCCATTTGGGTGCCTCCCTGCCACCCACGGCCATTTGTCTAAGATCAGACTTACTGCCCCACCCATGTTCCAGGCTGTGCCTACAGCCTCCAGGACCCCTCCCCCACCTTCCTGCCAACAGCTCCCTTCCCAGGCTTCCTGGTTTCCATGGTCACCAACTTGCCTCTCTCCCCAGGAGGTCTGATGAAACCAGACTCTCCTGCCTCCCACCCCGGCCTCCCTTATTGTGATTCCTTTTCATAAGCTAGCTGTGAGGCAGTGCCCACAGACAAGCCCAGGACGCGGGGAAGGTGGAAATACTGCTGCTGGACAGCAATGGGGTCACACTTTCACACACACATACACACACACACACACACACACACACTTCTTGCAGGGGGATGCAGACTCTCATGGTCTTTCCTGGATTCAAAATTTAAGTATGAACCTAATAAGGAAATTATTTTGTGACTCAGGGACAGGGAGGTTGCCTGCTATTTTTCTGGTAGCTTCCACTGAACAGCAGTCAAAGGTCACTTCCACAGAGACGCTCACTGAATCCCAGGGTCGGGGTCCGCCTCCCTTTCCTTCCGGCTCCCTGGAAGATAGAATTAGTTCCCACGCACCCCAACTGCAAGCACCAACTTGACTGTTTTCTCTTTTTTCCTTCATCCACTTTACAATATATATGGCAGTAAAATAAGTAAAGTGATTTCAGGAATTCACCAAAAAAGACAAAATTAAAACCTACCAGGCCATAACATAGCTCAAGAAAAGGTCTGGCCATGTTTCCGTTTGCTGAGGACCCCTGGGGTGGTGCCTGTGAGATGTTAGGGCCCCAAGTCCAGAACAGCTCTACAGCCCCACTGTTCGGTTTGCCTCGCTGGGACACAGAACCATGCAGTCCCCTTCCAAGACAAGGAATGATGAGGTTCACTCTCCAGAGCGCGGAATGACGCCATCCACCATCCCAGAAACCCTGGAAACTGGAAGGCCCCATCATTTACTTTGCATCCCGACACACCCCAGCTGCCTTGTGCCAGCCTGGAGGACCACCCGCCTCACCCAGGGCCAGATCCCAGCACGCTTACATTTCCCGAGCTTCTCACATGGCACAAGTCAGCCACATTTGAGCTGCTATCTGCCGCACAGACAGTCATGTGCACTGTTGTGCACAGACATCCGTGTTCCCAGGGTCCTGGTGCTCTACTGCATAGTCACAGAGAAAGGGAAGGACGATGTCTTTCAGGACACTGTCAATTTTTCAGATATGTGCATTTAGATGTATTCTCACCATGCCTTGAAAAGTGACTCTCTACGGGACTGTACTTCACAGATTAAAATATGTGGCTAATGCACTGCATTCCTCAATGACTGGGTGAATAAGAGGATGCTGTGTTATTGTCCCAGTTTCAGTGTGGGAAGGAATCCTGTTTTGACTGCATGGGGACAAAGCAGCCTCTGGTAGCACACATCCAGCTCCCAGTCTGTTTGTATCTGTGACACTGCCTACTCCCTCTATGGCCAGCAGGACAGCAGGATAATGTTGCCTCAACCTCATCCCTGGAACCTGTGAACATGTTACTTAGTGTGGCAGGTGGAATTACATTTGGGAGATGGGGAGATTGTGCAGGTTCAGTGAGATCACAGAATCCACTAGAGCAGAAAAGGGGCAGCAGGAGAGACTCTGAGGGAGGGGTGACTATGGAAAAAGGCCACAGGGTCAGGAGTGAAGGAGAGTGCAACCACAGGACACCCAAACACATTCAAACGCAGAGCTGGTTAGGGTCCAGTTATTTTACAAAGCGATGCTGATGATGGTGGTGATGATGGTGATGACATGATGGTTGTATTAGTCAAATGCCTGATGCGGTGACAAAACGCCCTCCACGCCCCCCCTACACAAACAACTGGAAGGAGAAGGGGTTTATTTGCCTCATGGCTTCCCGTGAGTTCAAGTCCAAAGTCAGGTGGCTCCAAGCAGCAGTGGTATGGTAGAAGGGCTTGGAGGAGGACAGTTGCTGAGCCCAAGGCAATCAGGAAGCAACAAGGGAAAGGGGAGGAGCCAGAAACAACAATACATCTTTCCAGGTCGCACCCCAGGGCCTGCCTCTTCCAACCAGGCCCCAAGCCTACCGCCTACCGGCACATTCAGCTACAAATTCATTCGTGGATTAATCTACTGATAAGCAGAGTGCTTCCACAAGCCAGGAACCTTCCAAAAGCCCGGCCTCTGAACACCTGAGACCTTGAGGGGATCTTTGGATCTCTTTGGTACTGATGGTGCTGATAAATGGTGATGATGGCTGTGGCGATGAGAGCAGCCCCACTGCCTTCCGTTCCTTGTTTGACTTATTTTTTTTAAAGTATATGATAAGCACCATTGTGAAGGTTTAGGGGAAAATCCAAGGAGAAAGAAAAACAATCTTTCACAACTCTCTAATCAGATGTAACTACGGTTGATATCTAGTATGTTCCCTCCCAGAATCTTATACGTATGCAATTTAATGTAATCAAGAGCAGGATTTTATGCAATTCTGCTTTCAGTATTTTCTTTCAAAAGCACGTCTAGCATCTACTGTCATTTGAAAGACTGAATAAGTTTTCACGGACTGCAAATATAATTTAATTGGCTAGTGTCCTATTGCTAGGCAGTTATTTCAGTAACTAATATTTACTATATTTTAAAAAGCATTGATAGAATTAAAGATATAATTCCAAAATTGAAATTGTTCCACTGCAATCTGCCTGGACTTTATGGTCTCTTGATAAATGCTGCACAGCTTGTTTCCAGAATGGACTTGCTGATTTGTAGTTTAGAACAGTAAGGGAGTATGCATTTCCCATGCTTTATCTGCACAATTTTTTGTCGTGGTGGTCAATATACATACCATAAAATGTATCATTTTAACCATTTTAAGTGCACAGTTCTGTGGCCCCGGAGCATTTCAAATTGCCCAGCACCTTTCTATGTTCTCAGCTGTGGCTCTGTCCCTGTAAACATGAACTCTGACCCCTCTAGCCCCTGGGCCCCACCATTCCACTGTCGCTACGGGTTTGAGCACTCTGGGCATCCTGCAGAAATGGAATCACACAATATTTGCCCTTTTGTGTCTAGATAGCTTCATTTAGCACATCTGTATTGTGGCATGGGTTGGAATTTGCTTCATTTTAAAGGCTGAGTACTATTCCACAATGGAGTAGAGCAGATTTTGCTTGTGTGGTTGTCCACCTGTGGACACTTGATTGTTCTCCTTTGGCCTATTTTGCCTAACGCTGCTCTAGACAGGGAGTACAGACACCAATTTGGGTCTCTGCCTTCAAATCTGAGTCTGTACCCAAGTGTTGGCTCCTGTGGTGATTTTATATTCAGTTGTTTGAGGATCATCCAAGCTGTTTCCATAATAGTGCTGCCATTTCAGGGCTGTGCACTGGAGTTCTGGTGTCTTCACATTGTATCTGTTCCTCGGAGCACAGCCCTCCTAACTATATGGGTAGTGAGCATCACCATGGTGACAGGGGAAGCAGGCTGGTAGCCATCTGTGTCAAACTGAGGGAACTGTCTCTGCACACTCTTTGCACATTGGGCTGTTAGCATTTGTGTTGTTAAGTGGCAAGAGTTCTTCATATATCTAGATATTAATCCCATTTCAGATATATGATTTGCAAGTATTTTCCCCCACACTTCGGGTTACCTTTCCACTTTTTGATAATGTTGTTGACTACACCAAAGTTTTTAATTTTGATGAAATCTGATTTGCTCATTTTTTTTCTTTCCTTGCCTGTGCCTTTGGTGTCATATCTAAGAAATCATTGTCATATCTATGTCATGAAGCTCTTCTCATTTTCTTAGAATTTTGTAGCTTCAGTTTTTATGTTTAAATCTTTGATCCACTTGAGTTTTGTGTATAGTGTAAGCTGAGAGTCAGACTTTGTCCCTTTGCATGTAGGATCAGTTTGTCCCAGGACTGCTTGCTGAGAGGACAGCCCTTTCCCCACTGGATGGTGCTGGCATCTCGCTGCAAGCATCTGACCAGGTAGAGCCAACTGGCTCCTGCTCTCTGCTCTGTCCCACTGGTCTGTGCACTTGTCTTATGCTGGTACAGCACTGCTTTGATCGTTACCTCTGAAGCAGGTTTTGAAGTCAGAAAGGACAAGTGCTTTATGCTTTTCTAAGATTATTTTGGTTATTTGGGTTTCTTTCAGTTTCCTTTTAAGTTTTTGGATAAAGTTTTCTATTTCTGCAAAAATCAAGATATCTATATTAACACTGCATTAAATCTGTAGACCACTTTGAGTAGTATTAATGTCTTAACAATGCTATATCATATCATTCATGAGCATAGACTATCTTTCCATTTATTTGTGCCATATTTAACTTATTTCTGTAACATTTCATAGTTTTCAGTATATAAATCCTATTCTTCTTTAGTGCAGTTTATTTCCAAGTATTTTATTCTTTTTAACACTACTGCTTTCTTAATTTCCTTTCAGGTTCTTCATTGTAAGTGTATAGAATTTTGTTTGATTTCTGTGTGTTGATTCTGTAACCTACAGCTTCACTTAATTTTTTATTCTAACAGGTTTGGGTATGTGATTTTCAGGGCTTCTGCATATAAGATCATATCACCGGTGAAGAGAAACTAACTTCTGTCTTTCTGATTTGGTTGCCATATTAGTCACTTTTCCACCAGTGGGACAAAATGTCAAACATTCAAATTAAAGGAGGAGAAATTTATTTTTGCTCTTGGTTTCAGTAGATTCAGTTCATAGTCAGCTGTCTCCAAAGCAGAAACATCATGGTGGAAGAAACCTGCTCACCACATGATAGTCAAGAAGCAGAGAGAGGAAGGAAGAGCAAGGACAAGAATACACCCGTCTAGGTCACAGCCCAGTGATCCAACTCCAGCCCCCAGACCTCACTTCCAAACAGTACATTCAGCCATGAACTCATCAATGTATGAATCCACTGATAAGCATAACACCCCATGATCCAGTCACCTTCCACATACATGAGACTTTTGGGGGAACATTTTAAAATATAAGCATAACAGATGCCTTTTTATTTATTTTTCTTGCCTAAATGGCTGACTAGAACTTTCAGCACTACATTGGATTAGTGGTGAAGGCAGGTAAGCTTGTAATTGCTCTTGATCTTAAAAAGCTTTTAATCTTCTACCACTGAGTGTACATGTGCTACATTTGCTATGGATTTTCATATATGACCCTTATTATGTGAAGATAGTTTCCTTTAATTCCTAGTTTGTTTAATGCATTTTTATCATGAAACGATGTTGAACTCTGTCTAATGCTTTTCCTGCATCACGTGAAAAGATCATGTGAATTTTCCTTCATCCTACTTATGTAGTGTGTTACCTCAATTAATTCTCACATATTGAACCATCCTTGCATTCTAGATCCACTGAGTTGTGATGTATTATCATTTTAATCTGCTGTTAATTTTGCTCTGCTAGGATTGTGTTCAGGATTTTTGCACAGATATTCGTGTGGTATATTTGTCTGTAGATATTTCCCTTGTGGTATCTTTGTTTGGCATTGGTGTAAGTACTATTAACTTCATTGAATGATTCAGGAAATGTTCCCACCTGAAGATTTTTTAAAAGTTTGGGGAGGATTAGTGGTCATCCTCTTTGGGTGTTTGGTCCAGTTCACCATAGGCCCATCTGCCCCAGAGCTATTCTCTGTTGGGGTTTGATTCTACTTCCGTGCCACTTCATTGTCCAGTCAGGCTTCTGCCCCTTTGAACTTTAACCCTGGTGGATTGAGTGCTCCAAGGCCTTTGTCCATTTCATGCCAGTTTTCCAGTTTGTGCAGCTGCTCACAGCGCTTTATTATAATCCTTTCAACTTGTTCTACTACTTTTGAAAGCATCAAATAACTACCAATCAATTACTAATAAATAAACCATAGTAATAAAATGTTACTATGTTAAAGTATTAGTACATCTGGTTATTTTAATCTTTTATCTGCCATATGTAGCTGTCAGGGTTTCTCTAGGGAAGATTCCCCCATACTCTGACCTACTTCCCTATAAGCCTCTGACCACTTACTGCACTGTCTTTTTGTGGAATTCACCGTATGAAAGAGTCTGGGCTGCCAAGATCAGATCTGATGAGCTTGTGGATGCGATGCACCGGCAGGCAGGAGAAGGAGACTGGGCTGGGAAATGCACACGGGCAGTGTGTTGGGGCTGGGCCACCTCACATCGCTCTTGTCCCACACCAGCCTCAGGATGGGCATGGAAGGGTGCACATGCCTGAGTAGTTTGCTCACTGCCTCATGGCCTCTGCATACTCTCCAAGCTGTGAGTTTCAACAGATGTCTGCTCTTCACAGCTTTATGCCTTTCTCATCTACCCTGAGGCGGGACATCCCTCATCTTCCTCCCCTCCTCCCCAGAGTCCCACATTCAGGGTAGAATGAGCTCTGCACAGGCTCAAATTCCAGCCGGAGTCCAGGTTTATGCAGCCTCATTGGTTGGTGGTAATTGAAACAAATTCCTTTTGTGAATTGTTAGTATGCATTAGTCATGCAAATTAATTTCAACTCACAAACTCACGATCCAGAAGAAATCAGACCCTGTTTCTGAAAATGGGAAACTGAGTTTTTAACAGGAAGGAGCTGAACCAGTGGCCCTGACTGCCTCTATTGGGCTGTATCTCCCTGGCTGCGCATGGGTCATCTAGGAGAAAGGTGGCACCACGGCTCAGGCAGCCACAGCTTCTTCCATTCTTTATAAGTGTACGGTGGCTGAAGACAGGGCAGAACACCGCCACTGCCCCAGGAGAGGTGGCCAAAGGCCCACAGGGACACTGTATGTGCTTCTGCCCTTTGAACCTTGGTTGTGCAGTCTTCACGTGGGTTGCATCTGGAGACCTCAGTGCTCTGATGGTGATGCAGTGTGGGACTGGGCATCAGTGGGCTTCTTTGCTTCAGCTCCTGCCTGGTCCTCTTCTTGGCATCTGCATTGAATTTTGTGTGCGCTCTCGTTGTCTCTGCCACCTTCTGTCTCCAGTGTGTCATGAAAGCAGGTCTGAGCCCTGGCTCTGCACTCTTCCTGTTGTCCAGCACTGTCCTGGGCTTGCAGAGAGCTCACAGTGAAATATTCTTAGCTTGAAACCAGCACTTCCTTCGATTTTCCCCAGGAGACGACCGTAGAGAGCAGTGCCAGCAAGAGGGCAAACACATGGGTCTGTAGCCCAGGCTTCAGAGATTGAGTGGTGCCCATGCTGATGTTGCATTGAGAGAACACATGTCGAAATCTGCATCATTCTTTCTTGATCTCCTGGACTCCTGCTCACCTCTGACTCCTTGGAAATTTGCAAAGGGCACTTTTTGTTGCTGAAAATTACACCAATTTTTGGACTTACTCAGAGGTACTATTTGGGAGCCTTTCAACCTCTGCCTAATAAAACTAAGGACTTGGGTGCTTGCTGAGGCCCTCATCCTCTGCTGACAATGACATGGGGATCAACTCTGGCCCAAGTGTCTACAGCCCCTGCCCTGGAGCCCTTTGGGGCTGAGCTGCAGAGCTGGCCTTTGTTTCTCATGCACTGTTCTGCTTCTGAAAACCAGAATGACCAGGAGCGAGTGAGGGGAAGAAGGCCTCCTGGGGCCATTTCTCCAGGTCCTGACTGACTCCCACCCCTCTGGTGCTGTCTGGGGCATACCAGGGGAAAGGAACTCTAGGGGCCAATCTCAAGGGGCAGGGGCAGCCAATGCTAGTGTCCTGGGTTTGCCTTTGAGAAGTGGAAATGGTTGAAGGGTTACTTTACTGGCAGGGCCTTGCCATGGTCAGCTGATTAGGTCTAGAAATGGCTCCCCCCAGGGAGGACAGGACTTCCTGTCTGCCAAGGGCACTCAGAACACTCTCCTTGCCAGGCACTTGTGATCTGGCATACATTCAGCACATCCTCAGAAAAAAGAGGCTGCTCAATCAGCAGCAGAGAGGAATGCAGGCTAGGAAACCCCAGGGTCTCTGAGCTCTCCTGGCTCAACTCCAGTGCCCGGACACCGAGTGGTGGGCACACATGGGTGGGGACAGCCATGGCAAGTCAGCCTTTTCCTGACTATTTCTTCTGGGTCACTCCTTTTGAGGCCATGGGGTTGCCCGGCCCAGCACACAGCCTGCCCACTTCAGGAGGAGGGTAAAAGGAATGCAGAAGAGATAGGAGAAGCTGGGAATTTCCCGACTTTCACTATTCAAATCTGTTATTTGTAAAATGTATTTTAAAAGATGACTTACCAGAAATAAATAGAAACGATGGCTGAAAAACTTACAAAATATCTACACACCCCACCTGACTTCGTTCTGAAGCTGTCCTGTGCCTCCTGCAGCAGAGTGGGCAGCGGCTTCTCCCCACCCAGCCCAATGCAGCCTCACATGGGGGCTGAGGTCAAATGCACACACAAATACAGCCATGCTCACACACATACATGGACACGTGCTACAACCACACATGCACACATGAGCGCACACACCCCTAACACATGCAGCATTTGAAGGTCTCCCAGGCAATTAAGGATGAGACAGCTTAAGGTCAAGTGCATAACCTTCACTCTTTAGCCCAGTAAATGATAGTAGCTGTGTTTGCAGGACCTCTGCTAACGTGACATTTGAAGACACTCTTTGAATATCTTCTAAAAGGATTCTCTGGGTTCTCTTGCTTAATGTGCACATGTGCTCAAAGGGCATGAATGTTTGAGGCTGATAAAAGGGGAAAATCCTGCATCCACTATTCCTGCTTTAAAATGCCCCTTTTCTATTTCTCAAGTACAGCTTTCTTCCACCACCACCTTGTCTTTTCCCACTACCTCGCACCCTCTCCGGTTCTCCTGCTGAGTCAGCCACCTTGCCCAGCCTCTGGGCTTGCAGGTCAGTGGGGCAGGGAAGCGGCAGTTTCTGTAGGATGGGGGCACAGCTAGAACTGCAGAGGGGTGGCGCTCAGCTCAGTGCAGAGCAATGTCTGCGGGACTGGGCTGCCCTAAGGAAAAGTTGGCTCTTAAGGACAGAGTTCTGTTGTCCCATTCTACCCAGTCCGGGGCACTGTCCTCCTAGTGTGCTTTCTGCTAGTCATTCTTCCCATGCTGCAGTCGCCTTAGCCCCAGGTACTAGTACAGGCGGGGTCCCAGGAAGGGCCACCAGGTCTCACTCTGCTGTTGTCCCACACACACTGTGTGCTCAGGGCCTCTGCAGCATCCCCAGCTGGACTGGCTCCACCTGCATTGGAAGGCAGACATGCAGATCAGATGGGGTCCAGGGATTCAAGACAGTGCAAGTGACATGCAGAGGGTGACCGCAGAAGGCAGGCGCTACAGGTCATCCTGATCAAGCAGGGCAATAGGTGCAAAGCCCACGTGACCTACAAAGTCACCAAACCAGCCAGACTTGAGGCAGAAGTCAGAGAAGAGACCAATGATGATGCTGGCTAAACAAGAATCAGAGAGTAAATCTGTGGATTTTGTCCCGAGTTGAAATGTCAGGGTACCTGCTTTACTTCGCAGTGCTACAAGTGGGGTAGATGATATAATTTGCCATGCTGGGAGCACCAAATACCTTCCCAGAACAAACCCTGTCTGAACCATATCGAATCAGTCCCAATCAATGGGTTGTTGATTCAAATCAATTTTTCTTGATGGGTTAAGAAGCAGGGGACTCTTTTTCTGCGTCTGTCAGTAAGAATGATTTAAAGGTCTGTATGGAAGTCAGCTCAGATCAGGCAGCAGCTGTGGGGACATAAACCTAAGACAGACAGAAGGACACCTGGGCTGATGAGAGGGGAAATGCAGAGGAGTCCCCAGGGATGGACCAGGTCAGTATCCCGGGTCACTAGGAGGTGACATCAGGGAAGGAGGCCTCCCGGCAGTCCAGGTCCCACCAGGGGCCCAGAGGACCAGATGTCCCACCTTGACTGCACACTCCAGGGGCTGTCAGAGGACACTGGAACTTTCAGAAGAGGGGAAAGTCCCCCCACAGCACCAGCAAGGATGATCCCTCCTTGTCTTGAAGAAATCTTTTTAACACAAAACAGACTCTCTCACTTCTGCCAAAGATAAAAGGCTTAAAATGCAAATACCTCCTTGCTGTCTGGATTGACTGACACTTACTCTCCCCAGAGCACAGGCCTCCAATCAGCGGGACACCACACTGACAGAGGCAGCAGGCAGTGGGGTGCAGCTCAGAATCCAGGAAGGGAAGCCACAGGAAAGAGGAACATGCACCAGGGCGGGGACAGGTGTTGAGGGAGGGTGCACCCTGCTGGCTGACATTGTTCTGAGCACACACGGCTGCCTTCAGCCTGGGGTGGAGCCAGCTCTGCTTTGTGTGGTCACATGGAGGGTCTGTGGCTGAGTGACTTTCTAGCACAGAGAAGTTTGTTGCCAGAGCTCTTGCAGCAAGAGGCATTCCCATCAGTGAGTCAGGCAGGGAACACTTATGGAACTTGATGACCGTAGCCAAATGGTTCAAGTCAGAGCCAGCGTCCAGGTCCTGGGGAAACGCTGGCTCTGCGGCCTGTGGGTGAGTCTTGTGTGGCTG
Organism: Dasyprocta punctata; assembly: GCA_004363535.1. Lineage (NCBI taxonomy): Eukaryota > Metazoa > Chordata > Mammalia > Rodentia > Dasyproctidae > Dasyprocta > Dasyprocta punctata. The sequence continues at coordinate 15,375 of RJWM01007248.1, read as the reverse complement.
CAGGGAGCAGAGTGCTGTCCACCGTGATTTCTTCAGGTGGATCCTCATTTCCAGTGCAGAGGGCAAACACTACAGCACAGACATCATCTCAGATGTTCTGCCTCAGCTGAGGTTGTGGGTGGCGCACAAGCTCAGTAGATGGTCTTTGGGAAGATGTGGGGAGAACCTGAAGCCAGTTCTGGGCCTCAGCAAAACTGAATAGCCAGAGGTAAAGTTGGTCTTTGGAGCTGCCTGCACATCTGTCCAGGGGACCACCCTCTTCCCCTGGGATGGTATTCCTGTGCTGCCCTCAGAATCAGAGACCTGTGTCATTCCTGGAGAAGGAGAGGGAGGGAAGGGAAGAAGAGCAAGGGGGAATCCATGGAGACTCCAGCCGGGAGTGTCCTGCCTGCAGGAACACACACAGGGTGACTGCGCCTGTCAGTGCTTCTGACATGTGGCCAGGCTGGACTGGTCCTCCTGGAGAAGGACTGGAGAGCTTGCTCCAGAGCACAGCTGTGCTGTAGATGCCGTGTCACTCAGGTGTGTAGTCTGTGTGACTAATACCTCACTGCCTGGTACTGCACTGGGAGGAACTGCGTGAAGAGGAAGAAGGGCCTCTGTGCTCCCAAATACCTGCAAAGCAGAGGTGCAGAAACTGCAGAACAGCAGAGCTGTGTGGGTGCAGCCTCAGTAAAGAAGATGACAGAAGTTCATGCGGCAGGGGAGGCTGAGAAGGGAAGGGTTCCATGCAGAGAGTGCAGTCGCGGGCATGGCCCCGCACACATGCTCTCGTCACCCCACACACATCCTTCCGCTTCTGGCCTTCTGTGTCCAGGATCTAAAATGAGTCTCTGATTGACAACCCACAATGTGGGAGAAAATGTTTGCCAGCTGTCCCTCAGATAAAGGATTACTGTCCAGAAAGTGTAAAGAACTCAAAAAAATCAGTCCTCCCAGATTTAAAGACCCTATCCAGAAATGGGCATCTGAGATGAACACACACTTTTCAGATGAAGAAGTACAAACAGTAAATAAAATGTGAGAAAATGTTCAACAGCAGTGGTCATTCAAGAGGTGCAAATTAAAACAACACTGAGATTCCACCTCACCCCAGAAAGAATGGCTGGTATTAAGAAGTCAACCAATAACAAGTGCTGGAGGGGCTGTGGGGAAAAAGGAACCCTTCTCCACTGTTGGTGGCAATGCAGGCTGCTGCAACCACTGTGGAAGTCAGTGTGGAGATTCCTCAAGAAGCTAGGATTGGAGGTCCCATTTGACCCAGCTATTCCCCTTCTGGGTATCCTCCGAAAAGAATTAAAAGCATCATACCACAGCGATATATGTGCACCTATGTTTATAGCTGCACAGTTCATAACAGCCAGATCTTGGAAACAACCTAAATGCCCCTCAACTGAGGAATGGACAAAAAAGGTGGTATTTCTATATAATGGAATACTACTCAGCTATAAAGAATGATAAACTGGATACTTTTATACTGAAATAGATGCACCTTGAGAACATACTTATTAGTGAAATAAGTCACACATGTGTAAGCATCATATTGTTTCACTTGTGACAAACTGAAAGAAAAACTACATGTATGTTTATGTATATGTATATAAAAAATAGCTAAGATAATTTTTTTAAAAAGCACAATGGCCTCCTTTGTCATCCACAAGCCCCACCCAGAAGTAAATTCAATGCCTCCCTTCACTGAAAAAAGAAAAAAGAATTCCACTGAGATTTTGATAGATATTGAGGTGAATCTACAGATAATTTTAAGGAGAATAAATGTTTTGTTGTCCAATTCACATACTTAGTCTCTCTCCACTTATTTAGGTTGTATTTGAGTACTTTTGATTAGTTTTTAGAGTTTTTAGGCTACAGATAATGAATATATTTTGGTATATTTATACAGTAATGTTACTTCAAGCTTTTTTGTGATGTTGTAACTTGTGCCTTTACAATTTTACTTTTGAATGGCTCATTGCTTGAATATAGGCCAACACTAGATTTCTGTATATGGCTTCGTGACCTTGTAAAAAAATAAAATAAAATAAATATAGTCTGTGTTCAGAGATTGGAAAAAAATTAATCTCTGATAGATAGTGGGTGGTTAGATTTTGAGTTTTAAAATCTATCATGCCAGTCTCTGTCCTTTCTTTGGTAAGTTTAGTCTCTTTACATTTAAAGTAATTTCTGATGAGGAAGGATTTCCTGCTGTCACCTTGCTATTCACATCTGTACACCTTATGCTTTTTTCCCCCTCAGTTCAACCAATATTACATTCTCTTGCTTTGGTTTTTTAGAGTAATGTTCCAATCCCCTCATTTCCTTGTCTGCAACTTTTTAGTTATTTTCTTAGTGGTTACTCTGGGGACTTCCATTAACATCCCACATTTCTAACAGTCTGGTTTGAATCAGTATCAGTTTAGCTTCAGAAGTGTATATGCTGCCCCTGTACAGCTCTGCCCCCAGTTTTATGCTGTTACTGACTCAAACTGCTTTTTATTCCTATGTGCCCATTAACACAGGTCTATATTTATTATTTATTCAACTGTACTTTAAATCATAGGAGAAACAAAAAGGTGATATAAACCCAAAATACAATAATACTGCCTTTTAGGTTTTCCTGTGTGATTATCTTTGGTGAAGGACTCTTCTTCCTCTTCTTCTCCATGACATTAGCACAGCTTAGCATTCTTTCATGCATTTTTTTATAAGTAAACCCCACTAGTGACAAACCCCTTCAGCTTTTAGCTACCTGGGACCATCTTACTTTAGATTTCATTTTGAGAGAGAATTCTGCCTGATATAGACTGGCTGACCGTGACTTTCTTTTTGGCACATTAGATATACCCTTCTATCACCCTTGGGGCTCCAGGCTTCTGAGGGGAGAGCAGATGTTGATCTCTTGAGGTCCCTTGGATGTGACAAGTCACTTTCCTCTCAGAGCTTTCAGAACACTCCTTTTCCTTGCTCTGGAGTGTGATGCATTTGAGATGCATCCCGAATTTGTGCCATGCAGAGAAGCTGAGCATCTCGCCACACATTCATGTACTGGTCAGTTGAAGGCATAGTTGGTCAGTATGAGTGTGAAGTGATTCCACTGATCCAGCCTGAGACGGCCACACAGGCTACTGTCAGCACCAGCCCTGCAGAGAGCCAGACAGGTGACGTCACTTGTGAGGACAAGGTCCTTGGTTCCAGTGAGTCTTACCAGGAATATGGGCAGCCACCCCATGACTGCAGGGAGCTGGCAATGGAGGTAATAGGTGACCAAGAAAAAGAAACACAGAATACCGTCTCACCACAGTTTAGCGGCCTCTTTCTTCATTCTGCACCCCTGAGTGCAGCAAGATACTTTTAAAATGAGATTGCAGAGATCTGAAGAAGCTGATCCTTACAGCATTTGCAAGCTGTGGTTTCTTCCTTGGAAACACAGGTTGCGGGGCCTCACCTCTGTGGGCCCACTCTGCAGGACAAGTCCTCACAGCCCACAGCCTCAACCCCAATGCCCGCGTCTCTGCCTGAGCCTTGTGGTGTGTCCACCTCTGCCAGGCCAGGGCTGCGAGGGGCCGCCTTCCTCAGAGAGGCCCTTGGAGAATGCAAGGTGGCACCTTCTGCCCCCTCGGTCCCATGTGACTCGAGGTGCATTCCATACATTCCACAGAGGACCCTGCAGGCTGGGAACTGGCTCAGGACCCACACTGGGATAGGACAAGTGACCCACAGACTCGTTTCAGGGGCTATTTTTGTGGAAACCCAAACTAATGCAACATCTGCCTTCATTCTTAGAAATGCCTGGTCCCTGCTGGTGTCCCTATCCCTGGCCCTGCTGGGTGACCATTCAGGGTCTCTTATCAGCCAAATGACACAGTTGGTCTGGGCAGCTGGGGGAGCCATCATCAGGGCCTTCTGGAGTCAATGCCTTGGCTCCTGCCACAGGCTTTCATGTCAGGTCATGAGATAATAATTAAAAGCTGCTCCTTTGGTGCAGATATGTGTGTGGTGAAATGCAGAATCCTTGCCTCTGGAAAAAAACAGTTGGGTGAAATACTGTAAAAAAAAAATAGCTTAAGTGTTCTTGTCTCAGTGACTTCACTCAGTACACAAGCAGTGCATTCCCTGCTAGGTTCCAAGGATGAAGAAGCCACTCCCTCCAAGGCTGTGTGTGTGTGTGTGTAGACTACTCAAACACAGATCTGCAAGAACTCTCATGAGGCATAAGCCTCCTAAGGAGACTTCAGATAGTTGCTTTGGTTATTTCACAAGAGGAGAAAAGTTGGGTTATTTTCCTCCACACCCCTAAAGTGCACTGGGGGCTAGAACAGCTGGTCTTTGGTGACTTCTCGGAGGATAAGAACCTTTCCCTCATCCTCTCTTGCTGTCCACCAATCCGGCCACCTGCCCTGCTACAGAGCTGGCCTCTGGCTTTTCACACCCAGGAGTGCAGGCTGTTGCTGCCAATGTGGACCCCGGGCGCAGCAGGAGCCTGCGAGGGAAGCAGTGGCACCTCATGAGACAACTCGCTTGCAGTGAGATGCTTCGAGCGCTTCCTCTTCACACTGGGCCCGGGTTCAGGGAACGGAATGCTCTGGCCCATCTGGCATGGGGACCCATGCTATGCAAGCGTAGCCTGGGGAGGTGCAGGTTTAACATTTGCCACAGTGTGATCTCAAGTAGTGATGGCTCTGTAAGAGCATTGCTGGTCACTCCCAGTCCCTGTCCACCCAGGTGGTTGCTCTCTGTGCTGGACACTCAGCCTCAGTCCTTGCCCACAGTGTTCAGCACCCGCTCCTCACCAGAACCCATCTGGGGGCCCATGGGGCGAAAGTGCTCCAGCCTGGGACACACAGCTGCCTCTCGGTAAGGCCCCTTCCTGCCGGGGTCTCCAGAGGCAGAAAGACCCTTGTACAACGGGGTGGCCACAATCAGCCCAGAGGTCTGGGCAGGAGAGAAAAACGGGGGACTTGAATATTTATCTGCTCCAAGCATATCTCCCCAGCAATTTCCACCTCTCAGGATGGGCAAGGAGAGCCATCAGAAGCTGGGAGTTTGCCCAGGTCAGCAGGAGCCAGATAAGGCTCTTCCTTCCATTGCCTCAACCTCAGGAGGTGCTCAGGCTGGGAGATGCGAGTGCAGGCAGATCGCTGGGACCCAGTCAGGCCCTGCTGACATCCTTGCCTCTCTGTGGGGCTGCATTCCTGGCCCCAAGCCATCCTCTCAATGCTACCATGTCTGCCTGTCCCCAGGTCCAGGGGGGCCCACTGGTGCCTGCCTCCCAGGCCGAGCCACTGATCCTCACTCACTGATCACTGCACATCAAGCAGCAGGGTCCTCTGAGGGGACAAAACGCTGGTCCTCCCATCACTGCCCGAGCCCCACTGGCGTGATTCTCCCCTGGGTGGGGTCTGGCCCTCTCCTAGTTCTCCCCACCAAAGCCTCTCCAGGGAGCCGGTCCCTGTGCGAAGCTGCAGAGGGGCACAAGGCTCCTTCTCTGCCGGTCAATTTAGCAACATCTTAAAGTTGTCCAAGGAGCTAAAGGTTATATACATCCATCAAAGATAAACTTCCAAATCCGCTGGGAGGCTGAGGCTGAAGAGTCAACGACTTCAAGCCCTGCCTGGGCAACTTAGCAATTTAAAAAGACCTTGACTCAAAATAAAAAATAAAACAGGGATGAGGCTGTAGACCCTTGTGAAGGCCCTGGGTTCCATCCTCAGTATTGGAAGAAACATCTTCAAGATAAGGGTGGGAAAACCCATTTTCATGCCAACCCATCACAAGAGAATCTGCTCCAGATGCCAGAAGACACTCTCCTGACAAGAGGGGAGCAGCTGGAGCCCCGTCTTCTGGGGACAGAGAGCCTGCAAAGAGCCTGCGTAGTATGGCAAACAGAGGACATTCTGGATGGGACCCGAGAGGGCACGAGAGTCCCGCAGGTGGGTGAGGCAGGAAAGTCCACCCCCACCAAGGAAAGAGGCCGAGCTGATGGGTCTGCAGGGAGCTCCCGAAGGGAAAGGGCAGATGGGAGAGGGCCGTGGAGATAAGTTTATGTTTCTAAAGAGAGTAAAAATGAAACTGGAGTCTACTTAAGTGGGGAAAAGTTCCACATGCCCGAGCCTCCAAGTCTCTTATGCTAAAGTGACATCCAGTCAACTGCTGTGCAGCTGACCTCTGTCTGTCCAAGTCCCTGTCCCTCTCATCCTCCGTCTGCCTTTGAAGTAAGACCAGGAGATCAGTTGCTCATGTTTGCCATGCAAAGCTGCTGAGACTTAACACCTCACAGTTGTTGCTCCTTGTACCAAGATGAAATCTTAAGGTCACTGGACTCAGAGAAGAAGGAGTGGTGCGTCCCACAGTAAATGCATGAAATTTTGAGGACCAGTCATGTAGGCCTCTCCTTGAAACACCTATGGGGAAGCAGCGTGCCCACAGGGAGATGTGGTACGCACCTCTTAAAGTGGTCAAAGTTAATATAATCTGCGGAGTGGGTCACTGTGGCCCAAAGATGCACTGCTGGCCTCACCAAAAAGCCGAAGCTGAACCTCATCATAGGGCAGCACCACGCAAGCCCAGCTGAGGTACAAGTGCAAGAAACTGACCAGGATGCTTTAAAGATGCCAATGTTGTGAAGACCAAAGAAGGCTGAGAAATTCTCCTAAGATGAAGAAATGACAGCCAAACATACCTCTCATGGTCTGAACTTACTTTGCTTTGTTATAAAAATGTTACTGGGACAACAACAAGAATTGCATAAATTCTATTGAGTTGATATTGATGTTATGTCAGTGTTTATCTCCCAATTTTGTTATTTTCCTGTGATTAATAGGAGGTCTTTTGTTGTTGTTGTATGAAATCAACACTGAAGTATCTAGGACTACAGGATATCATGACTGCAACTTTGTCTCACGTGGTTGAGAATAATAAAAATATATTTAAAAATAAATGCAGAGAGCATTTGGAAAGCAGATTAAAGTGCACCAAGGTATCAGTGTTTGAAGAACGCAGAGGCATGTGGGAGATTCTAGCATGACACTTTTGCAACTTTTTTATAAATATCAAAATTACATTTAAAAAATAAAAGGGAAAAACAATTTAGAATAGCAGCAGAAGACCAGCAGAGGAGCCCAGCGTGGCCCGTGGAATGGGGCATCACAGAGCCCGCAGCAGCGTGGACGCTATGGAGCAAGGGCTCTGTCCCCAGGGAGCTGTAACCTCTTACTCAATGTGGCTCAGCAAAGACACACTTTTCACAGTCTCAGGAACTTGCTGAAAATGCTCTGTCATACATAAAAATGAGTGTCTGTAGAATTACCCATAAAAATAAAAAGACATTTGTATTTTGCCCCTCGAACCCCCCAGCACTGTGAGCCGTGGGTAGGAACTCCAGGTCTTGCCTCGATGCCTGGCCCAGAATGGCCGCAGCAGCCTGGCTACTCTTTTCAGTCCAGGAGACTTGGGCAAAGACCAGGCACCATAGGAAGGAGTGTCACCGACTACCCAGATGTGAGTGGCAGATGTGCCGCGAAGAAACCCAGCTGGCTCGCAGCACAGCAAGCATCTCAGGCAGCTCGAGTAACCCAAAAGACCTTAACGCAGGCCTCAGACCTGTGCTGCCCCTTCTCAGAACCAGCCACCGCTGCCCATGCTGCCAATGGGCCCAGGACCTCTGGGACCCGACTCGGACAGCCCCGTGGCTGCTGCGAAAGCTTCTCTACATCTGCTTCTCCTTTGGCCACGTGCAGGGCCCAGGCAGGACATTCACTGTCGCAGGCCCGCAGCTTTGCTGTCAGGAAGGGAGATGGCTGGATCTGGCTGACATCTCAGCTGGCGTAGTGGGAAGTCCATTCTGCCTCACAGGAAAATTACATCTCCAAACATAGGAAGGCAACTCATATTTTGGGCAGCTAGAAAGAATTCTTAACACTCCCATAAAAATAAACATTTCATTGACAAATCACACTTGGCCTGTGAGTAGCCTTGGAGATAGATGCAATATTGTCCAATTTGCTACATTTCCAGGGTGTGTGGCCACTGCACCAAGGCTGGCACTGGTCCGCCCGCCCTTCATCCAGCTGCACCCAGGAACCCCAACCGAAGGGCAGTGTTGCCAGGTGTTTCAGGTACCACGTGAGTCAGTGCGGAGCAACAAAGAGCACCCTGCAGATGCTTCCAAATTCACAAGGAAGGCATCACCATGGCTGCAGGAAATACAGCCTCCAAGGGGTGAAATGAAGAACGCGTCAGTTGGTTACAGTGCCTGACTCTGCCCACACACAGATTGGGAAGAAGTGAACCCCAGAGGAGTGGAGGCAGCAGAGGGAAACATCAGAGAACCCACCAGCCATGGAGCTTGGGGCCAGAAGGCCACCGGATATCTCAGCTCGTGGCGCCCTGGCCAGATGCTGACAGAGCAGGCTGTATGTTGGTTGCTATTGTCTACTGTGTTGGGTGCTGTTAACATTTCAGAATGGGGTCAGGGGACCTGACCAGTGACAAAGAGGACTTCTGACTTACAGGAAGATTTGGAACCTGGCCTGGATCTGCCCCTTGCCCCAGTGGCCCCAGAATTTCTCTGCAGGAAGGTCCAGGGAAACCACTTGAGGCCAACATAGGTGCAGTTCTGGTGTGAGACACTGGTCAGGGTTCCACCAAGAAACAGAAGCAATAATTGCAATGGGCCTTTATTAGATTGTCTGATAGGAGAACCCACAACGGCCATGGGATTCAGTATCCACACAGTCCAAGAAGCTGAGGGACCAGGGACATGGCCACAGGTGGAGACTGAAGGGCTGGGAGCCCCTGGACTGTCACTGGTGTGAGTCCCTGTCTGAGGCTGATGAGAAGGAGCCTGATGTCCACAGGTGATGGCAGCAGCCAAAGCCCCCGTCCACCTGCATGTAGGAGCCAGTGCACCGCACTGGCTGGTTTCTGGTCCTCCAGCCTTCATCCCACCAGGCTGCCGTTGGATGGTGACTCCACACTCAGGGTGGGACTTCCCGATCCCTGCGCTGTCCCACTGTCCCTTCTGCCAGTCTTCCTGGAGACACCCCATAGACAGACCCAGGTGCATGCCTTGTTAGCCTCTGAGTGTCTGCCAGTCCAGGCAGGTGACAGTCAGAACAAGCTCTCACATAGAATCAGCTAGAGAGGGCTCTGTCACCCCATCCTGTGCCAGGCTCAGCTATCAGGGCTCACGTAAGAACTTGCACTTTGCCTGCGCTGGGCACTGGGCACACTCCATTCCTGCAGATGCCGCTAAGTCCTGCCTCCTGTGAGGGGCAGCCCCGCCTCAGGCCCTGCAGGACTGATGAGGACAGGGAGGTCTTGGAGAGCAGGCTCTGGTCAGGCTTCCGGGACAGCAGAAGGTGGGAGTAGTGCAGATGGGCGTGGCCTGCCCCCTGGGAAGATGCGACTGGAAGGGCCAGTGTGAGAGGAGAAAGTCCCCATGCCAGTGTCCACCATGCCTGGCCCAGCCTGGCCTTGTGCTTGGCCAGATGCCCTCGCTGTGACCATCTGAGACCCATGTGCTCAGGAGACTCAGGGTCTCATGGTCTGGGGTCTGGGGGTCTACTGGCTGCCATCTGTGGTCCCCATCTAAAGCATAGGGTCACTGAGGAACCTGGAGAAGCAGGAGAGACCTGGGGTTCTGGGTGATGATCTGGGCAGAGGAGCTGTGGGGCTGGGATGAGACTCAGCAGGCGTCACCAGCTGGCGGACACTGGTCACGTAGCTGCAGAGGACCTGGAGCTGGAGGAGGGGACTGGTCTCACCTCCCGGCCTTCAGCAGCTCTCTGAGGCTTCAGCTTTCTCATCTGCGCAGCGGCCTTTGGGCTTCTTGATGTCCCACCCTGCCCATCCTAACACTGTCAGGGACACATCCACCAGGCACGGGGACAGAGTTGGAAAATGTCCCGTGCAGCGGCAACCCCGTGCAGGTGGCGCCAGGTGTTGGGTTGAGGCTGGAAATCGCCGAATGATCTTTTATGTACAGACCTTCACTGAAACACACACAGTTTAGGCTACATCTTCCTTTAAATACTGGTTACATAGCATGTTCCCCTGAGTGAGCAGTCCCTGGGGTCACTATTAAAATGGCTTTGAGGCAAGGGAAGAATTGTTTTAACTGCTGGGAGGGAACAGTGGGGTGGCTGGGCCCAGTGCCGACTGCTCCTGGTGGCATCATTTGCAATATGTTTTCATTTTGCTCTGAAGCAGAGCAAATAGATTTTCGTAAGTGACTGACCTTAAGGATTAGCTGTGTTATTTGCAACTTAGTGAAGCAGTCAGTTGAAATATGGAAAGCGTTTCTGACGAGGCTCTGTGAGTGACAGGCTGCCACCTCGATGTCAGGATGCAGCCTCTGCCACCACCGCAGCAGACACGACAGAACCCAGGGAAGCAAGTCCCACTTGCCAGTCTGCATCCAACTACAGGGAGCGATGTTTCCATTGTTTGAACCAGTGCTCACCACGACACTTGTCCCTCACTGTGTCCCTCCTCAAATTTTCAGTGCGACCCCAGTTCTGCAATGTTGGTAAAGTACAGACCCAAGGCACACAGGGTGCGGCCCAGCTTTTCACCTTCTGTCCCCAGCTGTGTTCCACACAAGACGCAGTGCAAGTCCCCAGAGCACAGCACGAAGGAGCCCGAGCTGTGCCCCGCCAGCTATCCCCTCTCCTTCTTTGTCTCTGGCCCCCAGGTTTTAAAAATTAAGAAGCCCACACTGAGATGTTGAACTCAGAACCCCAGGCAGTTGAGCTGGGAAATAATAATCTCTCTTCGGAACCCTCCTGACCGTTCCGTGGCAGTAATAATCTGTATGCCCTTTACCCGAAGTCTGTAAGGTGTTTGAACATCTGCCCAGGGACCTCTCACTTCAAATAAAAACAAGTGACTCTTAACCTTTATGTTTTATTTGGATTTAATAGATTCTATTTTTAGAGCAGTTTAAAGTTGACAGAAAAATTGAGCAGAAACAGCAGCGTTCCACAAACGCTTGCCAGGTTTCTCCTACCGTGAACCTCTCCGTTCAGCGTGGTCACATTTGTTACAGCACCCTCATGCAGCCCACAGCACGCACCGTGCTCGCTCCCAGTCTGCACATGTTATGGGAGTGGACAGGTCCATCATGACATGTGTCCTCCGTTACAGAAGTGACACGTGTCCGCCTATAGAATCTCTCCACTGCCCCCCAGATCTTCTGTGCTCTGCCTCTTCTTCCCTTCCTGCCCTCTGCCCAGACAGCTGCTAGTCCTTCTCCTCAGGTTGGCCTCGTCCATCCCAGACTGGCTCTTGCCTCTCAGTGATAGGCACTCTGGTTCCCTGGTCTTTTCCAAGCTCAGCGGCTCATTGCTGCAGCCCTGTGCATATCCTGCCGTGTGCCCCACAGTGCACCCCTCCCCCTAAAGGACTCTTGGGTGTTGGCAAGGATGGATGCCGATGCTGCTCTGCTGGTGTGCAGGGCTTTATGAGGGCCTGGTCCTCAACTCCTCTGGGTGTGCTGCTGGATTGTCTGGCAAGAGCATGTTTGGCTTTTCAGAAGCCTCCAAACTCCCAGGATGCAGGGCCAGCCTGCGCCCCTATCTGCAGAAGATACATCCCACAGCCCGTGTCCTCTTCAAAGTTCATGGGTCACCTCTGGTCTCAGTCATGTTGGCAAGTGTGCACTGATGTCTCAGATGTCTTAATCTGCATACTCTGGTGACACTGAAGACCTGCTTGTTTGTCATGTTTTTGACAATGTCTCCATTCGCCTCTTGTCTATTTTAATTGGACTAATTATTTCTTATTTCTGAGCTATAAGAGCATTGTGTGCATTTTGGATAAAGTTTTATTATTATCATTACTATTTTAGATATGAGTCTTTCAGGTGTTTCCTCCCAAGCTGTGACTTGTCCTGTCGTTCTCTTATCTGTGCCTTTCACAAGTCTGAGGTTTTCATCTTTTTTTTTTTAATTTAAGAGGAAAAAAAGACACATATAAGAAAGACAAAAAGCAAAAGGGACAAATGACTAGAGTAAATGCACAACAGTAACATTATAGGTTTACAAAACAGGATGATAGAAACTTGACAATGGTTGTAATATTGCATATCGTTATCTTCAAAATGGTTGTTTACATTAACAGATATAGACATGTAAAATTGATCTGATCATATGAGTATTAACTGTTCTTTCTCAATAACTAATACATCCAGCAGTATGTTCGTTTTAGTTATCTTATGTATACATATATACAGATTTATATCTTTTCCTTTCCCCTTCCCTCTTTCCCCCTTTTCCCTTCCCAATTACTTTTGCTCTTCGAGCAGTTTTTTACCCTTACATAGTATTTATTGTAGATTTTGCATCATATTAGGTTTTCATCTTGCCAAGGCTCAATGCACTGATCTTTCTTTTGTGAACCGTGCTTTTGGGGTGGTGGTCTAAACTGTTGTCATCAGGCCCAGCATTACCTGGGCTTTCCGCATGCATCTCCTGAAGTTGTAGTTTGCATTTCTTGTTTGACTTTGATTGGAGCCAGTATTGCTTGGAGTACACCGTGTGTGCAGACTTGGGTATCCCCTGAGTGAATCTTGTTCCTGGATCCAGATCCACAGCTGTCTTTGTGGCTGCCTCTGAATTTTCGACCTAAAAATGTAAGGGCAAAACCTCTTCAGCTCTGATGTTCAGGTTGCTTCAGACATCTCAGCATCTGAACTCCACATCCTTAGGAAGGAATTGGCAGGACAGTCAGATCAGCCCAACGAGGGCCTTGGTGCCACATTCAGGTCCCTCCCTGTGCTGTCAAATCCACTGATTGAAGCTGGGCACATGGCATGTAACCATAATGCCAGCACTCTGGGAAGCTGAAGCAAGAGGATCACAAGTTCAAACCCAGCCTGGGCGATTTAATGAACTCCTGTCTCAAAGTAACAGCCTCAGACCAGGCATGACGGTGCATGCCTATAACCCCAGCACTCCAAAGGCTGAGGCAGGAGGATCCCCAAAAGTTCAATTCCAGCCTAGGCTATGCAAGTGAGTTCAAGGCCAGCCTGCACTAAATAGCAGATTCTGCCTCAAAAAAAAAAAAAAAAAAAAAGTAACAACCTTCAGGGCTCCTGGACTGGCATCCTGTGATAAGGAGGAGGCATCAACTGCACCTCCCAGATGCAAGGGGTTGTTTTATATCTCACTGGAGTACTTTCTTGCTGCCTTTCCTGAGGGATGTTTCCATAAGAATCTTTCTGTTTCCTCACAGTTGTCTGTTCCAACTCCTTCTTTCACCTGTGGCCAACTGGTAGTTTGTATTTCACTCAGAGCTCCTGGTTCTCATACCTGATTGCTTAAGTAGCGCTGTTGGTTTCCAACTCGTAGCTTCTGTTGACTCTGTGGTTGTGTCTCCTTTCCCTTCTCAGTGCTTGAGGACCTTAGGCTGTGAAAAGAACTCCTATCCTGATTGTTCAGTTTGTACTCAGAACTTGTGTCTTTTTCCTTGACCTTGGGTCCTGGATTTCTCCAATCCTGTTTCTGTTTTATAATTTAATTATTTATTGATTTACATGCTCATTGCTTAATTTCTGCTCCCCCCTCAAGTTTTTTCCTTTCTTTAACCCACTTTGCTGGGGTTCCTTGAACTGATTGGCTAGTTGTTTGCCCATCTGCATCTCTTCCTAAGAAAACACTCAGGGGTCCTCACCACCTGTTGAGCCCCAAGCTCCATGCCCACGGTTTTGACTTACACAGTCCTTGTTACCATTGTCTTCTAAATCTTCTGCAATTAAGGCCTCCGTTTCTTTTTTTAAGGTAAGAATTATTGAAGGACATATTGTCAGTGCCCAACTAATTGGGGAGTTTTGTTACTAATTTCTACTTTCATTAGATTATGGTTAGAGAATGCGTCTCATACAGTTTCTACTACAGGACACTCTGACTGCCTCCTCCAAGGCCCAACATCTATTAGTTGCCCTTTTGCATCTAGACAGTAGAGTCAGTCTGGCCAGCCACAGTGGACCATCTTTAGCACTGAAGTCCTAAGGTTTCCTCTGTGTTGCCTGTGGGGGTCAGGACATGTTTTGTCATGGGCGTCTTGACCAGTCCGATATTTCAGGGAATCACCTAACCCCTAAGCCATGCTTCCTTGGCAACACAACAGAGTAGCTTAAGGCATCTGTCTGGGCTCTGGTTTGGGATCTGCCCTATCAGGCAGGGGACAGCAGTGGGGACCCAGGCATGCGAAGTGCAGTGTCAGCTGTCCTGGGCTACTGCCTATTTCTGGGGACACACTAGCTGGTGAATACTATGCCTTCATTTTGAACTTTAAAAATTAATATAGTATGTCCCTATTTATTCCACTTTATTAAAAAAATTTTTTAATTGTACATCATCTTAATATCTTGATCCTTCCTTTATTCCTGCTTATACACCTGGTAGTTTTTTCCTTACTTTTTCAACTTTCAAGCTTTCTGAACTTCTTCATTTTGGATGTTGCCTGTAGATTCTGCATCAGCCCATCGAAGGGAGAAAGTTGGTCTAGCAGGATAATTTAACCTGTTTATATTTATTGGCATTACTATGTTTTTCATTTATCCTCTTGATTTATGCACCCTTCCTATTGATTGGCTTGTGCCCTGGAGATTATGTTCTGCTTTGCCTTCTTGTGCTCTGCTGGAACTGGTGGCATCTACCTACTGTGTTCAGCCAGTCAGAATCTGCCATGTTCCTACTTTGCCTCCTGTGTCCTAGGAGAGCAGTCAGGAAGCCACATGCTTCCTGGTGCCTGCTGTAGCTTCCTGTTGCCTGTTTTCCCAGGCTTTGTGCTAACACTTGGAGAAGACATAAAGCACAAAGAAGCTCCACACCTACAACTCCTCAGGACTGTGTCCAGGAAGGATGCTTGGGGGCAGGTTCAAGGGCTCGTGGATGAAAACTGTCAGAAAACACATCGAGGGAATGTGCCTGCTCATCCAGATGCCTCTTAATACGCAAAACCTTCATCAAGTTCCACTGGAATTTGCATGGGGAAAGCCAATTACATAGAGAAATTGGTGGAAAATCTTATTATTATGAGCTGCAGCCCTTGCATCACCTGCTTACTTTAATGTCTAGAGATAAATGATAAGGAGACAAATTTCCATTTTCCTAAGCACCACGCAGGACCTTGGGCCTCCCTTCCATCACTTTTATTGAACGTAGCAGTTTGCCCTGGACCCAGGAACTGAAAATTGCTGAAGATAAACATTGTATTTTAAATTAATCCAGGCAACCAAGCAGACTGGAAAAAAAATCATTTGAACAAATTGAAAACTGAAATGTTGATATCAGATATTAAATTAATATAAGTGAGATTGAAACAATATCTAATTAAAATAATTTGAAAAATGACTTGGAAATTGAAGCTGACACC
>RJWM01007247.1:7188-79410 GCA_004363535.1 Dasyprocta punctata | reverse complement strand
TCCGTGTCTGTGTCCGTGTCTGTGTCTGTGTCCATGTCTGTGTCTGTGTCCGTGTCTATGTCTACGTCCATGTCTGTGTCTGTGTCCGTGTCTGTGTCTGTGTCCGTGTCTGTGTCTGTGTCCGTGTCTATGTCTACGTCCATGTCTGTGTCTGTGTCCATGTCTGTGTCTGTGTCCGTGTCTGTGTCTGTGTCCGTGTCTGTGTCCATGTCTGTGTCTGTGTCCGTGTCTATGTCTATGTCCATGTCTATGTCTATGTCTACGTCCATGTCTGTGTCTGTGTCTGTGTCCGTGTCTATGTCTATGTCCGTGTCTATGTCTATGTCCATGTCCATGTCCATGTCTATGTCTATGTCTATGTCCGTGTCTATGTCTATGTCTATGTGCATGTCTATGTCTATGTCTATGTCTATGTCCATGTCTACGTCCATGTCTACGTCCATGTCTATGTCTATGTCCATGTCCATGTCTATGTCCATGTCTGTGTCTATGTCTATGTCTATGTCTATGTCCATGTCTATGTCTATGTCTGTGTCCATGTCTATGTCTATGTCTGTGTCCATGTCTATGTCTATGTCCACGTCTACGTCTATGTCTACGTCCATGTCTATGTCTATGTCTATGTCCGTGTCTATGTCTATGTCTATGTGCATGTCTATGTCTATGTCTATGTCCATGTCCATGTCTACGTCTATGTCTACGTCCATGTCTGTGTCTGTGTGCATGTCTATGTCTATGTCCATGTCTGTGTCTATGTCTGCATCCATGTGTATGTGTATATCTATATCTATAGATAGATATGTTTTGTATTATGGGTAACATGTTCCACAAGTGTTCTGCAAGATGAGCAAATATTTCTAATAAATTTTAACTTGATAAATGAGTGATGTCTTACAATATGAGCAGTACATGACAATGAATGTTACGTGATCATGACTGAGTCAATGGCTTCTCTCTCTGTCTCTTTCTCTGAGGAATTGTGGGTGATCCTTTCCCAATTGCAAGAAGCAAAAATGGTGGAGGAATTCCTCACTTAAAATGAGATTAGGGAGATGTATAAAATGGGGGAAGCACTGCAAAATTTTGTAGAAAAGCACCACCCAAATAAGGCTATAGCAGTGCAAGTGATGCATGTGATTAACAGCAGTGCAATGCCATATTTCCATGAAATCCTCAATAGGAGGCAGAAGCAAGTGCCATTGGGAAGGTTCCTTGTTAAAGTTATATGGAAAAGAAAAGATTCCTCTGAGCCAACAGATAGCAGTGATTTGGTTAGTGCCAGTGAAAGTTGTCCTACATTGTAAACCTCTTTCTTTTCTCCCCCATACTGGCCACAAAGGTTTTCAAAGGTAAGTGCGGGTGAAATTGCTTATTTTTCTTTCTATTTTGTATTTTCTTAATTATTTTGTATTATATAGCAGTATTATTTATTTATTTCTTTATTTTTTGTCTTTTTGAGACGGTGTCTCGCTATGCAGTTCAACTGGTCTTGACCTCACTTTGTAGCCCGGGCTGGTCTCAGACTCTCAACAGTTCTCCTGCCTCAGCCTCACGAGTGCTGGGATTATAGGTGTGCACCACCACGCTGGGATACGTATTGCAGTATTGCAATCGTTTCATATAATTATTTTGGGGTTGTGGAACAAATCATCTGAGTTTCCATTATTTCTTACGGAAAAATTCACTTTGATATACAAGTACATTTGATTACAAGAATATCTCCAGGATGACTTATGCTCGCAAATCAACATTTTACTATATATGAATTCCATTCTTCTAGAGAACCCTAATTAATATATGTAGGCTTCTAAAAGAATAGAAACACTTCATGTACCTTGAACATAAATTAACATAAATTGTCTTGTAAATGTCAAGAATAAAAGAAGTCATATCTTCGCAGTAGAAGAAAAATCCTGAAATTTAATCCTTCTATATCACCCACTCCTGGAAACACTGGTCTCTTCTTTACTATAGTTTTTGGTTATTCATAGTATAATATAAATAGAATCACACCATTGGTAACCTGAAGAGATTTGCTTTTGTAGGCCGGCATGACATTTGTATTAGTTACTTTTCTCTTGTTCCTGGGACAAAATTCCTGACACCCAAAATGAAGGCAGGAAATGTTTATTTGGCTCACAGTTTGTGGAGGTTTCAGTCATAATCAGCTGGCTCTAAGGCAGGGTGGCATGGCATTGGGACAATACTCCAGGGTAGTGGTCAGAGCAAAAGGAGGCAGGTACAGCAAGCCCCTTTTCCTCCTTTATATTGTACACAGGCCACCCCTCGTCCAGGGCAGGTATAGCACTCATAAAATCTCCTTGCCCTCCTCTTGCACAGGATGAGGATATTTACAAAGTAAGGACCCCGGTTCCCTGCTGAGTCTCTTAGTTGAACTTCTAAACTTCTCAAGTTGACACAATGTATCAACCATAACAACACCTTTGTGTATATCAATAAGGTTTCCTCTTTGTTTTTTCAGTACTGGTGATTGAACCCAGGGTCTTTGCAGTAAACTACATTCCCCAGCTCATTTTTCAATTTTTAAAATTTTGGAACAGGATCTTGTTAAATTGCTAAATTGCCCTGCCTGGGCTTGAACTCATGATCCTCCTGCCTCAGCCTCCCAGGATTATAGGCATATGCCACCATGTCCAGTATGTTTATTTTACTGCTGTATAGTATTCTATCTATGGATTTGCAATTGGCTTTTTTATCTAGAAATTTGTTAAATTTCACACTTAAATCATTTCTATTTTCCAATTCCCAAGAAAAAAACCTGTTACAAATACAATAGGTTTTTGTGTGAACCTTTATTTTCATATTTCTAGATTGAATAACCAGAGGATTGCTGAGTCATATGATAAGTACACATTTAATTTTATAAGAAAATTCCAGGGTCTGGGCATATAGCTCAGCAGCATGAGTACCTGCCTGGCAAGTGTGAGGTCGTAGGTTTGATCCCTGGTACAAAAAAAAAAAAAATCCTAACTATTTTTGCATGGTGGTTGTATTCTTTTGTATTGTCAAAGGCAATGTTTGAAAGTTCCAAATGCTCCAAATTTTCACTAGTATTTGGCATTATTAGTGTTATCTGTTTTATCTGTTCCAACAGACATATAGGAATACATCATTATGGTTTCAGTTTTCAGTTCCCAAACAGTTAATGATGCCAAATATTTTTGTTTGTACTTTTTTACCATCCATACACTTTCACTGCAGCCTGTTCAAATTCTTTGAGTATTTTTCAATTGAATTGTTTATTTTCTCACTGCTGAGTTTTAAGAACTCTATGTATTCCAGATGTAGTCCTCTGTGAGACAGGTGAATTGAAAATACTTCATCCCAATTTGAAGTTTATCTCTCTATTCTTGCAATAAGTGTTTTTCATATAAACAACACTGCTTAATAAATCCAGTTCATCCAAGTTTTCTTTTATAGATCATGTCAGTGACATGATGTCTAAGAATGTTTTGCTTATCTCCAAATCATGGAAAATTTCTGTTTTCTTCTAAAATGTTTTAATTGAACCTATAAATTTGTACCCATCATTCTTTTGGTGTTAACTTTTATGTAAGCTAAGAGGTTTAATCAAGGTTATTTTCACAGAAAGATGTCTAATTGTTCTAGCACCACTTGTTGAAAAACTTCTAATTCCTCCATTGAAATACTTTGAACCTATCTAAACTCAAATGATCATATTTGCGTAGGTATACTTTCAGTCTCCTCATTATTTTAATGGTTATGTATTTATTTCTTCATTAATACTACCGTGATTCAAAGACATTTATAAAAGAGGACAGTGTAATTACTGTAACTTTCTTTTAAAATTGGTTTAACTATTCTACTTCCTTTGCCTTTCTATATAAATTAGAGAACTGGTTTGTTTGTATCAATTTTTAAAATTTTGAGATCTGATTACAATCTACAGTTAACTTTAGATCAATATGAGTGGAATTAAGATCTTTAACATGTTAAGCCTCCTAATCCATAAATACAGTATTGTTGATTTACTTAGATCTTTTGACTTCTTTCATTAGCATTTTATGATATTCAACATACAGATCTTGAAAATGTTTTGATGTTCTTATATTTATGTATTATATTTTTCACCTTTAGAAACTTTGTACCTATCTAATCAAATTAGTTATTTTTGTCACATTAGCTCATTTCATCTAAGTTATAAATTGTGTGTCTAGAGTTTTTTTTTTGTACTATTTCCTTATTATTCTCATGACAACAGGAATTATAGTGACATCTCCTCTATCATTTCTGTTACTGGTAATTCGTCTCCTCCCTTCTGTTTGTTTGTATTGCTAGGTGTCGATAAATTTTTAAAAACAAGATTTTAGTTTCTTTTAAGTTTTTTTTTTAAAGATTTTACTTTTACTTATTTTTTTTCCTTTTATTTTATTGGTGCTTTTAATTTTATTGATTTCTGCTTCTACTCTTGTTTCTTTACTTTGGGTTTATTTTTATGAGACTAATTTCTTAAAGAACAAGATTAGACTGATTGTTGGCTTAAGGCCTTTATTATTTTCTGATAATAAAACTTTTGTATCTAAAATTTTTCTAAATATTGATTTAGTTGCCTGCTATACATTTTTATACATTATATTTTTATTTTTATTCAATTCAAACTATTTTATAACCGGCTTTCACATTTCTTGTTTGACTGTAGTTTGTGTAGCAGCATATTGTCAACTGGTAGTGTGGAGATTTCCTACGTATTTTTGGTTTTTGATTTCCAGTTTAATTCTATTGTGATTGGAAGACATATTTTTTATGAGTTCAATTATTTGAAATATTATTAATATTTGCTTAGTGACCCAAAATAGGGGTCTCTTGGTGAATGTGTTCCACTATTGCTTGATGTTGTTATATAAATGTCAACCTAGAGCTCTAAAACAATCACAGTAACAAACTGCAGTATAAGTGAAAATTGCACTAGTTGGTTTTTGATAGCATTGCTTAGGTTTTCTAAATGGCTGCTGGTTTCGTGTGGATTATTTCTAAGAATGGAGGCTTGACATTTGCAAATACAACTACGACTCTGCTTACTTCTCTTTTAGTTCTGTCAGTTTCACTTTGTGTACAGTATTTGGGTTTATGTTACTTTGCTACAACTGCCATACCAAAGTACCAAAGACTGGGTTGCTTAAACAATAGAAATTTCTTTTCTCGGAGTTGTAGAAGATGAAAATCCAAGATCAAGGTGTTCCTAGGACTGTTTCTCTGGTGTCTCTGTTCTTGGTTTACAGAGGTGTCTTCTGTGTTCTCAGTGTTCCCTCTCCTCATCCTGAATTCTCTTCTTGTTCTTTTACTCCTCTCATATTGGGTCAGCACTCACCCCAATAACCTCATTTCTCCTTAATTACTTTCCAAAGACCCTTTCTCCAAATACAGTCAGTACAGGGCCCTAAGACTATGGCATGCACATGGGCAGGGGTGCAGTGTAACCCATGATACTTCCTCGGGTTCCTCGGTGCATGCACTTCTCATGTGTGTGCTTGGGGCTTTTCTAAAAGATTTGCACATTTTATATTATTTGTCATATGTCAGATTTGGAGAATGAGGAGATAGTATGAGGCAAATATTATTAACTCTGCTTTATAGAAGAGGCCACTAAGACAGTGATGTCACACAGCTTTTAGTAATGAAACTGTGATTCTGATTTCTTCTACTCCTGTCTGTAAGTTACCCGGTCTGGGTAGCAGATTCACTTTTCCATCTTAGAACTGATGTCACATTCTCTTCTCATTAACTTTCCTTCAAACTCCAGAGCTCCCCCCTCCTTCATACATAGTCCTCAAGAAGACTTCTGCTCTCATTTTTCATGTCTTCTATAGCTCTTTGTGCTCTGAGTTTCATTCACTCTCTGTTTTTCAATTAATTCTATGACACTAGGAGACAATATGGGGTTGCACATATCGCAGGCCCCGCCTCAGCCCTTCCCTGGCAGAGTTGGAGAGGAGCTGTGCTGTTAGATGACTCTGGAAGGGAAAGAAGAGCAAATGAACAAAATGAGCTCAGCAGACAGCGGGGTATCCAGAGGAAGCCAATGAGGGGTTGAGAACACTCTACCTACAATTCTCTTTAGCACTCAATTTAGAGGAGATATGAATTCACAGAAACAGAAAAGCATAGTGTCATCTGGTAGCCCTGGGCATCTCAAAATATTCAAGGAGCAACTAGTAAGTCTTTTCCAAAACATGTTTGGGAAACAGCATTTTTGACAACTTTATAAAATGACGCTCATAAAAAGCATACAATTAAACTATAATTTTGTTAACTTCTATGCCTATGTGTTTATTTATATATGTCCATGGAAAGTATCGAGATCATTTCATTGGCAATTCCTAAAAATAAGAAATAAACAATGTGCAATCGGAATTAATTAAAAACTGAACACTGTTCAGCTCTTCTGATATTCAGTGATCCATTCAATCATTCATTCATTCATTATAAAATGAACCAAGTGTCTTCTAAATTACAGCTTATAGAAGCTTAGCTATTAAAAGGTTCCAACCATTTGCACATAAGATTTAGAAAATATCAGCTTCATACCAGAATTTTGTCTAGATTCCTCACTTAGTGTTCGAGTTGGATAGGCTTTCTGTCATAGAGACTGGTGACTCCAGGAAGCCGGCAAAGTCATGAGAAAAATGAAAAGATGAGTGGAGGAAGAATAGCAATTAATTTAGCTATCCATATCAGCAAAGAAGTCAACCAACAAACCAAATTAAAGAGGGTGGACAAGTTGAAAATTGGCCCTGACGCCTCGTTTAGTTTTGGGAGTGAAGGTGTTTCCTATTTTGTCTTGTTACTCCTGTAGGATCTACAGTGTCTACAATCCAGTCCTAATTCCTCTGTTCATGGCTAATGAACTTGGTTAAGTAAACACTGCTCTGATTATGTTTTGACAGGCTCCCCTAGCTTGTGTCTGGGCTGGAAATGTGCCAGGCTGGCAGCCTTAGTCTTGTCTCTGGGGCATGGTTAGGAAAGGAAGGTCGGTGCCCAAAGTGTACATGAAACACTCACCTATGTCGCCTGAAACAACAGTCAGTTGCTTAGAAGAGGTCATTAATTTCAAGGAAAGCAGGTGGTGCATTTGATGGTGTTCCTTTGACAGGAAACCGTAGGCAGGAAAATGCACAGAAAAAGAGGAGAAAACAAATATGTGCAAAGCAAAGGCTAGAAGAAGACACCTTGTGTTTGCAGGTGCTAGGTAACAAGAAAATCCCTTCAAACAAAAGCAGTCCTTTGAGAATCATGTAACCAGACCAAGGCCTTTTTTATTTCAGCACTAGAGTTTGAAGCCAGGATCTGCATCTTTGTGCTGACCTAGTACATCCCTAGCATGTGCCTTTCTTGCTTGCTTTCTTGCTTTGCTTCCTTCCTTCCTTTTTTTCTTCTTTTGACACAGGGTCTTGCTAAGTCACTAAGTGGCCCAGGTTGGGCTCAAACGCGTGATCTCACTGCCTCTGTGTCTTGAAAGTGCTGGACTTACAGACACGACGCACCACCACGCCAGGCCAAACAGACACCTTTTAATGACCTTGTCGAATTGTAATTCACACACAGTAAAGTGCGTGAGTCTGCAGGGTACAGTCTGATGCTGTGAAGCTGTCGCTACAGTCCAGGCAGGGAGCACAGCAGACTCCGCCCAAAGCCCCCACGCCCGGGCGCCCTGCGTACCCCGCTGCCTGTCTCCCTGCCCAGTGTGCACAGGCCGTCTCTACTCTGCCTTCCTCCACGTACACTGCTTTTTATTTTCTGGATTTTGTATCAGTGGATCCCTGCTCTGTGTGCTCTGTGTGGCTCTGTCACCCCACATCACTATTTCAGGATCCGTCCGATATTTTGAAGTCTGCTTTCTCTTTCATTGCACCAGGGGCGTTCCGGGGCCTGAGCAGAGCAGATCCTGTCACCTCGTGATACACACCTGGGTTTGTATTGATTATCCACGGGGTGACAAAGTGCACCAAAGCTTAGAAGCTTAGCGAGACAAAGAACCTTCACTCTCTCACAGCACCTGCGGGTCAGGAGAGTGAGGGCCGCTCTCCTGGGCATCTCCGGCTCAGGGCCTGTCAACAGGCTGCGGCCAAGGTGTCAGACAGGCTGTGGTGGCCTGGGTGCACAGGGAGCAGGCCCTGTCCCGGGCTCACGCCTGGGGCGGCCGCTCTGGAGGGCCTCGGGCTTCCTTGCAAGACAGACGGGGCTCAGCCGTGGTAGAGGCTTAGTGGGTCAGCACAACAAAGTGTCCCGTGGTCCCCGTGCCTCCCTCTGCAGCAGTGGCCCCTGGGTCGCCGTGAGGAGAAAGTCAGGGTCGATGGCCAGGCGAGATGCTTCCTGAGGGCCGGACGTGCAGGTGCCTCGCCCCACACCTACCTGTGGCGCTCGGCTGGGCCCCGTCCGCCGGACACGTCCGCCTCTCCGCCTTTTCAGAGCCCGGCCCTGCTGTGCCGACCACAGGGGCTGAGGCGCTGCTTTCCTGTCTCTGCTGAATCCGAAGCTCGTGCCTGGTCCCCGGCACGCAGCAGGTGCTCAGCAAACGTTGTAGCACCCTTTGGTCAACTCTACCTCGACGACGCCTCTGAGGCAGCTGTTTTTATTCCCTTGGTGTATGGAGGGCCTGAGGCTCTCCTAAGCTCACACAGTGCTTCGGCACTGAACGAAGCTGACTTGGTGCCTGCGTGTGGAGTACACTTCAGGGGACGACACTAGTACATCTTAGTGGCCTTGGATCTCTTACAAAGCCTTGTGTTGCCTGGATTTAAACATGATTTTCCTCGCAGTGTCTGGGTGGGCTTCACTGCTGGGGCAGAGCTGTAGGATGTGCCAGGGGCACTGCTCATCTCCTGGAAGATCCCTGCGCCCCTTCAGCGCTGAGGCCGGAGCCCGGGAGCGTAGAATCTGCCGCTGCCTTCCACGGTCCTTTGCGCTCTCTGGTTGCTGACACCTCTGTGCCACCCCAGGGAGGGCTGCGAGCTCCCACTGTCCTTTCCTGGAGGACACTGCCCCACTCCTGTCCAGCACCCCACCCCAGAGCTTAAACTCCTGAATCACTCCAGGCTCATGACTCTTCTTCCCCCCCGGAATAAGCTGCTCCTTCCTTGGTGGGGCTGTTGCTTCTCTTCATTCCTGCAGCCCCTCCCACAAAGCGGCCATGCCAGGCCTCCCTGGGCCCTGGAAGGTGCCTTGCCTGGAATCTGAGCTCTCCTTTCTCCTCCTTTGTATCCTGTTTTCTTCCTGAATCTCACCTTCCTCCATCCCACTCATAGCACTTGCCTTTACTGAGTGCCACCTTCCCCTCCACCCTGAAGATCTGCACCAGCATGGCCAGAATTCATCTCTAGACTCTTTATGTTTCCCCTTTCCCTCCCTGTTCGCTCATCGCAACATCTCCACTCCGTGACCTCTTTCTGCTGGCTTGTTAAGTCTAGCGTCATCAGTGATCGTTATCACCCTTCAGTTTTTCTAACACTTTCCACTTTATATCACTGTGCACTCATCATTATCTTAATTCTCAAAAATTGGGTCAGAGGCTTTCCCATTTTGTCACGTAATGCTCAGAGAGGGGTGGGGTCACCATCCAGGGTCACTCATGGGGTGAGGCATAAACTGGAGATGGCAAATCCTAACAGCCAGATTTTGTTTGCTGGAGGCTGGAAGGGAATTTTTCTCCCTTTCTTCCCCGGCCTATTTGTGATCATACAATAGACTGTTAGCACTGTAACAGCAGCAATGGCACACAGAACTGAGGTAATCACAAGTGGATGCAAACCTGAGGGGGAAGGGGGTGGGAGGGCTTCATTACCAGAAGCCACCCTCTTTGGGGTTAATGGGACAGCCTTGCCACTCAAGGACAAGGGAGGATGGCAACCAGAGAAATAAATCCCCATCCGAAGTCCTTTACTGCACAACTGAACACTACTTTATCAAAAGCTGGATGTGTGGTTCATGTTTCATTACCTGGGTCAGGAAGAGTGTAAATTTGGAGGCCATATATTACAATTTCCCCCTGTCTCAAATGTTAGCAGCATGCATCTGGCTTTAGTTGCAGCCTTGAAAATCTATGAGCTCTTTTCTACTTCATTGGAGCATCAAAACTATGCTGGCCGATGTGCTGGAGCAAACACAATAATGGGACTAGCCGTGCTTTATTATACCACCTCAGATGTCTGTCCTGGAGGAGGGGCAGGTACCACCTGCCTGTTTAGCTCAGTCTGTGCTCTGAGAACCCCTCCTGCCTGGCTTATTCTTGATGAGTTGCACCATAATTAAAATCGTGTCCTTCATCATAAATTGTATAATCCAAGCATTTTCACCTTTCTGACAGTCACCATTTGAGGTCGAATTGTGTCTCCCCAAATTCGTATCTTGAAGTCACAAACGCCATGCCTCAGAATGTGACTACCTTTGCAGACAGACATTGAAGAGGTGACTAAACTATAAGAAGACTGGAAGGACAGATCCTCATCCCACTTGGCGTCCTTATAAGAATACACATCAAGGATACACACACAGGGGAAAGGCCAAGCTCGGATGGTGTGAAAAGGCGTCTATCTGCAGGTTGAGGAGAGAGGCCTCAGAAGAAACCAAACCTCCCAACATCTTGAATTTGGACCGTTAACCACCGAAACAGTGAGAAAATAAATTTCTATTGTGTAAGCCATGCAGTCTGCAGTTCTTTGTTATAGCAGCTTTAGCAAAACTAAGTACCCTAAGACTGATTACAACTCAATTTAGGTAAAACTCAACAAATCTAAAATTTTGTTATAGGAATGATTTATAAATCTAGAAATAGCTTAGACTCAGCTTTCCTAATATAGAATCTGTTATTCTTGATAAGTTTATGTCTGATATATATTTCTTATTCATTTATTCCCCAAATAATTCAGAACCTATTATGAATCATGCATGGTGCTAGGCACCAAGGCTGATGCAAATATATAATAAAATATGTGATGCAGTTAGATGAGTATAATACAAGAAAAAATAAAATACTCCTTTGGTAACAGAAAACAAAAGTTAAATAGAAGTTTAGAAGAGAGAGAAAGAACTTCTGGTAGGGTCAATTTAGAATGTGATATTTGCAACAGCAAAAATGAAATTGGAAGGGGGGGAAAATAAGCTGTAAGTGGACCAAACAGCAAGAAGAGCATTTTGGCAGGAATTGAGAAGATTCAGAAGTCTAGAGATAACTGGGAAGATGGTTCATTGGAAATACACTCGGAAGGGCCTTGCATTCTAGAATTCAAAATGTAAGTCAGCCAGCACAGTTACATCCATTCTCTCAGCAGACTGGGAGCTGGTAAATTTGACAGACACGAAGCACAGAGGTGGCCCGCAGGCTGCCCTCAGAGCAGACAGGACTGCTGCTGCGTTAGCTCGGCCGTAGCTCTGCCTTGCAGTTGTGGTTAGTTTTACTGTTTTGGGTCTCTACTTCCTAATTTGCAAAAACAAAAACCAAGACAAAAACGAAAGAGACAATACTGCTAGTCTACCTCATGGGGCTGTGCTTGTAAAATTCTTGTATAAATAAAGTAATAATTTTAGCTATTATATGTATACAACATAACATAAATATTTGACATTTACCTGGTGCTTGACCCAAAGTAAGTACTAAATAAATTTGACATTTATGATGATAAGAAGGATGATTTAAAATTTCCTTTCAGGAAGACTAACGTTACAGTGATATTATTAAGGAAAATAAGGACTTTTTTGGTTTAATAAAAATCTTTAAGTCATGCTAGATATGTTTTCCCTTTAATGTTGATTTTTCTTGTGATTAAATTTTTTCCTTTTGAAATTAAAAGACAGGAAACTAAAGACCTGGTTCACTAAATAAATAGTTAAGACACATGTAAAAATGGAAATTCACGAATGATTGTGTCCATATGATGCTAAATATTCAAATGAAAGCAAATTTTGAAAGAGTCAGAAATCTAATTTGGGTGTTCTCTCACTCAACACCAACACAGAGATATCTGAAAGTAACCTAAGCCATATTTTCAATTTTGTTCTGTTTTAATTTGGATGTTCACTTCCATGGAGCCAAGGCTGAAGTGTGGAGTAATGAGGATTTGGAATGCATCGAAGGTGGATGATGTTTTCTGTAATCTCGTAAAAGACGTTGTTCTCAGATTCAAATGCAATTCTGGCTTGGGATGTCACCCATCAAAAGAGCATTTATTGCTTTTTGGGTTGATTTATTGCTCTTTTTCTCCATCCCACCTATACGGCAGACCTGGCAGTGGGGCCATCCTTTCTCCTCATCACAGACTCATGGCAAGTGGGCACCTGAGAGGTCCCCGCACTTGAGCTGCCAGAGCATTCTCTCCTGGCAGAGTGCCGAAGGCATGCACCCTCTCTTGAAGGAGGCCGGTATTTATTAAGGCAGAATTCCATTGATGGATCAGCAGCAGCAGGCCCAGGTTGAGCTCTGCTGTGGGATACTGAAGACCCTGGCAGATGTGCACAGTCAGAGGACAACTATGAGGCCACCCTTGACCTAAGGGCTCTGCCGTGGTAATTAGTGTTAAAAAGGAGTCAAGCTCATGGGGGCCTGTGCTCAAATGCAACACAGCATCCCTAGGCCCTATTCTTGTGCCGTGATGATCCTGACCTCTGTTAGAGTGTTAAATGCATTCTTAAAGGGTTAACAAAGCAATAACAAAGCAGCTAGCAACTGCTGCTGCCCTCTCTCCTCCCCGCCTCAGATGATTTCCCAAACCCATTTAAAATAGAGACGGATTCAGGTGGGTCTTCTATACCACAGCCTGATCTTTGGCTGTATAAGATTACTTTTCAACAATATAAGATGCATAAGTGCCTTTTCATCGTATGAAGAAAGCATGCCCACTGGCAAATGAATCATATTATAAAAATTGATTGTATCCCAAAAGGGAAAAATGTTATTGAAGATCCAATGGCCTGGGATGATACACCATTGATCATTGTAAGAAATACTTCCAGAAACTGTTTTTAATCTTTCCGCCAGAGCATTAGCAATTATTCTTTAGCCCATGGTGAGTAATGACTTGAGTTTCCCAGCTTCTCAATCGATAAAACATTTACCCTACTGCTACAAATGTGCTCTTCGCTTAGACAAGCAGAATTTTTCTTCCAATTACTCTTTTTTTTTTAGTGTGACCTCATAAAATATTTTTAAGCATATTTCCACTTTTTTTTAAACGAAAGGAGCAACACTCTTCTGCATGATTTTTTTCATTCTTTTGAGAAATAAGTCATGAGGACTTCATAGTTATTTGGAGAGCTGAGACTGCTTTCCATCATCTCTGTCAAACTTAAGGCATGATTCCAGTTCTACAGTTTTGGGGTTGGGCAAGAATAAAATGCTCCTCTTCTCCTTTCTCCTGAAAGTGGTTGTTTGAATTTCTTTGAAAATCAATAACAAAATAACATGACTAAGGAGGTCAGCCTCCTCCTGCACTTCCTCTGCATGGCTCGTAAAATGGTAGGGGACCTGACGGAGGAACCATCAAGTACACCGTTACCGGGCAACGATAGCTGTGCAGAAACTAGACAGAAAGACAAATGCCTAGAAGTGCACTGTGCTGACTGAAAAATGTACGTTCCTGAAAGTTCTCCTTCCCAATGAATTTGGACTATGGTTCCATTTGAAATTACTACCTCAATTCAAGTAAAATTGGGCAGGGCTGGGGATTTAGCTTAGTGGCACAAGGGCCTGCCTGGCCTATGTGAGATTGTGAGCTTGAACCCCAGAACCAAAAACACAAAATCAAAGCATAAAAGTGGACAGTACTATTTCTCATCACAGGTGCTTTCTATCCAGAACCAAGTCTATTTTAGGATATTTACTAAACTAGATCGTTGAAGCAAAGAAATTCGCAGTTCTTCCATGAAGAAGTGTGTGATCACAGACAATTCTTTCTTCAACCAAGGGCAGCATTTCCGCAGTGTGTGCCCTGAGTTGAGAGAACAAAGTGGAAAGGGTGTGGATTTTCACCTGCTGTTCACCTGAATTCAACATGACTGTGTGAGAATTCGGAGTCCTACTGTTTTGATATGACCAATGGAGAAAGGGGACCCGAGGAGCTTTTTGACTCTAAACTGGAAACGAATGATTGGAGGATGCACACAATAATTGTGAAATAGAAAAAGAAACTGTGGACTTTCAAACTGCTATTCCTGTCATCATATTTTGGCCAGCATGAAAGAAATTGTACTTTATACACTGTGCATTGCTAGTTAGAGTAAATAATTATAAAAAAAGATGCATTAGGTCTGTGGTACAATATCACACCAAGCTAATGATGCCAACTCTTGTGTTAAAGAGTTAGGAACAATTGTATTTGAAAAATGTTCATGACAGATACGTTCAGCAATTCCCCCCGCCATGTCTTTAAATAAATTTTCATAGTAGAGTGAATGAATTTGGATTATTTTATGGTAACTCTTCTCTCTATTTCCCATTCATTTGTTCAGCAAGCATTGAGTCCACAAAGCATTCGTTATTTTACCTCTGGCCACCTGGAACTCATTGTCTAGTCAGAACGACAAGTAAAGACTTTCTTCTTTATTGAACCCAGAGCACCAGAAATAGAGTGACCTTATGCCTTCCCCGTCCCATGAGTGTCCCACCCGAGAGAGAGTGTTTGGGGACGTGCCTTTCGGAATCACGCAGTTCCGTCTACCACCTACTGCCACAGTGTCCCCATCCTCCACTCGGTGACAGGCCTTTCCCCTTCATTGTTTACAGCTAAGAAATTGTTAAACAAGAGACCAGAGAAAGAGAAAAGTGCCTTAACAGCTCATCAGGATTTTTCAAATAAGAAAATCAATCCCTCCTGGATCCTAACCCTTTGTCTGACACAAAGAATAGTAGCAAAGATCAAATGACGCGCCGCTCTTGAGGCCTGATGCACCTTGGAAAGCACCATAAGGAATTCCATAGTTAAAAGTATTTTGGAGGAAAGCAATGTGCACTTTGGCCATATTCTTTCCTGAAGGCTTGCTTGCCACTGTGTAAACACCATCTTTATTCATGACCTCAGTCAGCGCCTCCTGCTGTCAATTTCCTTGCCTCCCCTATGAAATGCAGTATTTTCAAACCACTATTGTATCTTGTCTTGTAGCTGCAGACCCCTGGCTCTCCCTTTCTTTACCTGAAAGGTTAATCAAACATAAGTATTTCTTCACTCTGCAGCAGGCATCCTAGGGCACACAATTTGGGATTAGTGACTGACCCCGTCGCTCACGCTGCCAGCACACGCTGCAGACTGTGTTCTCCTTTTAATAAGCAGAGCTGGTGGGAGAAAAGGCAAGAGTCATTAGCTAAAAGTTAGCTGAGGATCGGAGCACAGCACGCTCTGCTTCTAAGAAGCCCTTCTGAAGGGAAATCTTTTGTCCCCAGCAGCCATGTAGCAGTATCTCTGAAGACTTCATGATCATTTGTCTTGACCTTTAGCGAAATGAAATCTCACACAATGGCTGGGTCACATATATTTTCTTGGTCACTTACCTGGTATTATATCTCTGGCATTGTTGAATAGAATGAGCTTAGGAGAGTGAAAGCAGCTTATGTAATAAGCTTTTTAAGGAGTACCTTGCCATACTCAAAATGTGAAGGATTAAACATAACAGCCTAGCAGGCGGTGGTCAGGGATTCATAAATGAAGCCTTCCTTGTTGGGCGACAAGTGCATTTAAGAAGTATTCCTCTGAGAATGCCTTCATCCCATTCCCTCCTTTCTTGCCCCAGTGCCGTGGGTTAACCTCCCCGCTCCCACAGCTGGAGGTGCACACAGGCAAGCAGCTTGGAGAAGAAGAGCAGAGATACCACGCATGGCTGTGAAGTTCATGTCCTGAGCGACCTGAGAACATTCTACCTGTGTGCGTGCACAGAGTATACCTGGGGAATGCGCCCTATTTGCTTGAGGGGTGAGCGAAGAACCACAAAATGTAAACACTTTGACCACTTTGACTCCCTTCTCTCTATGTTTCATAGTCTTTCTTTCATCTACCTTCATCGAATATCTTCTCCTTAGAGTTGTCAGCATATTAGACATGATTGGACATGATTAGATAACGCGCCCTGAAGCAGCGTGGGAGCCAGAATCCTCAAAGATATCCAAGCCCTAATCTTCACAACCCGAATGTATGTCACCTTACATGGAAAACTGTTACTAAAGATCATGAGAAATGAAATTTGTCTGCTTTATCTGGATGAGGTTCATTTAATCATGAGACCTTTAAACTAGAGAACTTTCCCTAGCTGGAGGAGGGAGGGGGAGAGACAGAGAGGCCATAGAAGAGTCAGAGAGATGCTACCTTGCTACTCAGAGGGCTTGTAAGAAAGAGGACGAAAGGAAAGGACCCTGGGCCAGGGACCGCAGCGCTGCTGGGCCCCGGAAACTGCAGGAAAAACATTCTCCCCTCAGATTTCCTGAGAGGAACACAGCCTGTTGATGCCTTGGATTTATGCAGGGAAATTTTTGCTGGATTTCTAAACTTTAGGGTTATAAGATACTAAATACATGCTGTTTGAAGCCACGAAGTTTGTGAGAAGCTGAAATAGCGGCTTGGGAAGCTGATGCAGACCACGGGTCCCGCCCACCGCCCTTTTATGCTGTGCTTCTTCTCCCCGCCCAGCCCTCCTGTGCTTTCTCTGCCAATGATTTACTTCGTTTGTGTCCGGAACAGAATAGAGGACAGTTCAGAGCAGGGCTCAGTGAACCCTAAGGACAGCTAGGAAATCCTCCTTGCAGTAGCAAGAAAGCAGCCACAGAAAATGCATGCATGAGTGGGTGTGATTGTGTTCCAATCAAATTTTATTTTCTGACACAGAAAACTCATTCATGTGCAGTTGTGTGCTGACTCCAAGTAGGGGTCTCACTACTCAACAAGTGATCCCCAAACAAGCAAAATCCCTTGGGTACTTGTTAGAAGTGTGAAATTGCAAGCACTGGTCCTATCCTAGTAGATCTGCATTTTAACATTATGCCCAGGTGATTTATATACACATTTGAGCTTAAGAAGCATGGTTTTAGAAGGTTTAGCTTTTCGGGGATGAAGCTGAATTATGAAAATGAACATTACTGATGTCCTTCCTTTCAGCTGTTGGGTACGACTGTAGTAAGACAGGCAGATGCAGACCTTCAAGGAAAGAAAGGTCAAGAGTATTTGTTAAGTACCTACTATGTGCAGAGCACTGTCAAATACTATGGTATTGACCCCTCGTAATTACTCTCTGTCACTTTTCCCATTCTTCATGGTTAGAGAACCTGAAGCTTGAGCAGGCTCTCTGACGAGTAGGTGAGAGACCCACAGCTCTGACACACCAGATTCCAGGGTCTGTTCGCCAAACCCCACTTATCACCTACAACAAGAGTAGCTTTTGACTTTAAAAGGTCCAAAACTTGTGATTTCTAGTCAAGAAAGATATAACCAGAACTTTGCATATGATACACTTCACCCTGGATCTATAAAAATATGTTTGTCTTTTGTATGAGACCAAAGTAGGAGAGAAAGGAGACCAAACGATGAAAAAAAAAAAAAGATAATACAGAATGCTTTTTACCATTAGCAGCAATGTTCCTGGGTGGCATTCTGTTGGACAGACTTGACCATTTAATTAGCAGCAGCAAAGCAGATCCTCTTTTTGCGTATGCTGTTGGGGTTCGCAATAATAGATGTGATTTTTACTTTATTAAATGTTCCTGGAACTGAAGCTCTGGGCGCAGTTATCAAATGGACATGCGGTTCATTAATCTCAGTTACCTTGGCCTCAGCTGCGCACCTCTCCAGCCTGTCCTCACAGCTACAAAGGACGTCTATTGGAGCAGACGGGCTTGGCCCCAGCCTGAAGTGTAGTTTTTTGTTGTTACTGTTGTTGTTGTTGTTTTGGTACCAGGGATCGAACTCACGACCTCATGCTTGCCAGGCGGATGCTCATGCCACTGAACTAAACCCCCAGCTCCTGAAGTGTAGCTTTGGAGGAGCACAGAGAGAGGAATTTTCTTAATGTCCCTCCTGCAAAAACACTAGGGACAATATAGTCTATAGACCCAAATTCCATAGACCCACGGGCTGCTGCTTCTTCTAAGCCATGGTGCAGTAAGCAGGAGGTGGTGCCCAGGGTGTGTAAGCTAAATTATGCCACAGCGTAAACATAGAAGGCGGGTTTGAGTCTATAAAGTATACAGAAATTGGATGCTCACATACAGCGAAAGACTGCTGCAGTCTCACAGCCCTGGAGGAGGACACCCGCCTTCCTAGGTGAGGTTCCAGACTGAAAAATCATCACTGGCCTGCAAGAAGTTTTCATTACCAAAAAATAGTATTCTGCTTATAATTTCAAGTTAAACAGCCCATTCCTGAGCAGGGATGAGGCAGGATTCCGCCTATGCATCATCAGTGTTTCTGGAGGCCAGCTCACCTTCCGTGGGAGGATTTTATAAGCCAGGCCACCTTGAGTTCTTTGCTTTTGACTGTGTCCTCTCCAGAGCCACACGGCAACTGCACCTTTGGTCAGGCTCAGTCTTCATTTGGTAGGTTGCAGCTTTTGCTAAAGAGCAAGCTCACTGAGGACCAAGAGGTTGGAACTCAAACTCTGGTCTCTAGATGGCGGTCTAACTCTGCTGAATTTGACTACTCCCCAATCCTGGGTGAACTGTGGAAACCACAGCTAAAAATAAAACTTAACCCAGGAAAATCATGGGAGGAGGCATAACTAGATTCAGATATTAATTTTTGGTTGAATGGCAGGTAAAAGATTGGGTTTGAGCACCGGGATGAAAACAACTTAAGTCTATGAACATGCCAAGAGTGCTGTGTGACAGTCTTTAACCTGGCTGTGTAAAATCCGTGATGGTGAATGGGAGCAGCTCTATCACAGAATGAGATACTGCTTTGCTTTACAATAGAATGGCATAGAATATGGTGGCCATCAAATTACTAAGCCTTGTCTGTACATGGTCTCTTCACGTATAAACCATCCAGTCAATAAAATCTGAATGGGACAGTTAGTTTCATAAAGGGTATTTAAAATCTTGAAAATTTTTAGCCAAATGGATTGGCCATTGGCACAGAGCAGTAGAAAAACATTTTGATTGATCCATCTTTCAAATAGTTCGATCAACCCCGTGTAGGCAGAGTCAAAGAGTTTGGTGTTGAGTTTGAGATGAGGCTTAGCTAAGAATTAGAGAATTTTGATCAGGAACAGACCTTAGGGTTCATTTATGCTCCAATGCTATAACAAAGACATCAAGGCCTCCCCCAAAGTGGACTCCAGGTGGAGACTTGGTCTTGGAGAGCCCAGCTTGCCTGTGTGGGCTACTTGTCTAATATGACTGTTATGTATCAAAAACAGTTCTCTGTGGAGCAAAAATAGTAATGAGACACCCAAAACCTTTTTTATTCATTCTGTTCATCTAAAATATGCTTGCAAGATTTAAAAATTACAGCTGCTGGGCTGTGTTCGTGTGAGAAGGCTTTGCTAGGTGTGTAAATAAGAACTCTGATGGGCCCCGTGCATCGCAGGCGGAAGCGACGTGGAGCAGAGCACAGAGTGCGCCAGGTCCCCTCACCGTGGAGCGCTGGTCAGCCTCCTGCCTCAGCATCCTCACCCAGTGAACAGCGCTAATCACCGTCCCTGCCCATTTATAAAACTGCTGCGAAACTGAGATTATAGAAGGGGAGAAAATGCCCTTTCTAGAGAGCCATAGAGAGTATAGTTATTGAAATGCAAAACCATTCTTTACTTTGAATCCCAAAGTAAGAATGTCTAAAAAAAATGCCTAAACTCTGTTTTAGTCTTTAAGTAATTTGGCTAATTGAAAGAAGATCTTATGCTGTATTATTCCATTTCATGAAATAGCCAGAACAGGTAAATCCATAGAGACTGGAGAAGGCAGGGCGATGGGGAGTTTCTGCTTGACAGGAATGAGGCTTCCTTTTGGGGTGAGAAAAATGTTGTGAATCTACGTAAACACAGTGGTTCTTTAACATTGTGCATGTACTAGATGTCACTGAATTGTTAGAAAGAAAGAAAGAAAGAAAGAAAGAAAGAAAGAAAGAAAGAAAAAAGAAAGAAAGAAAGAAAGAAAGAAAGAAAGAAAGAAAGAAAGAAAGAAAGAAAGAGAGAGAGAGAAAGAGAAAGAGAAAGAGAGAAAGAAAGAAAGAAAGATTGTGGTGCCCAGGGGTAGGGAAGGGTTTGTTCCAAGAGCATTTGTCCAGATGATTTTGAAAATGAAATCTCAGGCTCTTAGCTTCCTTTATAAGTGTGTGTTTGCAAAGTTTGCTCTCAGCTGCTGTGAGTGTTTGATTATCCTCATGAAACTAAGCCTGGCTAACTCTGCCCCACACGGTGCCACTGGGTCGCGTCCAAGGGTAACTCATTCCACGGACTCTACAGATGTTGGACAAATGGCATTTGGCCTGTGGGGGCCTTTGATCCTACTGACCAGTTACTGTGAGAGCCATTTGGAACACGAGGTTTGGGGGAGGAAAGCACAGCTTCATTAGTTCTCTTGACAACCGTCTGCTGCTAAAAATTAGGCTTTTACTGAAATGGTTACAGATGCAGACTTTTGCCCCTCCTACTTGGCAAATTTTGACTTTTGTGTGTTTAACTTTCCTCAGTGGACCTCTTCTTTGAGCTTCAAAGAGAATTGCTGCTTCCTGGTATCAATTTTCTCACCATAGGACGTGCCTTCTGATCTTTGCAAGGGTTCCACTTCTATAGGTATTTTCAAAAGCTGGAAGTCAATATGAAGAAGATTTCTTGACTTTGTTTACAGTATGAATATTAAGACATCAGTATTAGTCAACTCACCAACATTCTTCTATTTGTATATGTATAATGAGATACTACATATAACATTTACAGTACAAAAGTTTCAAACAGTTACCTACTGATATTTTCTGTGAATTTTCTGTTAGACTGGGGGAAACCTGGCTCAATAAAAACACAACAAAAACCCCAAAATTCAGATTATATTGGATATCATAGGCTCACAGAATCTCAGCACTGCAACAGACCCTTTTATGTATCTGACCAGCCCACCGCATGACTTGAATGTATTTCACCAAAGATCCTATCAGATAGCTGTCTGCACCACAGCTAATAGGGGTCATGTGGAAAGTGGAAAGTTTTTCCCAAAACTGAGTGAAATTTTAGTTCCCTGCAACTTCTAGTACCTAGTCTTGAGTGTAACAATCTGAAATATTTGGGATAAGCTCCATTTTCTTCCACATGACAGGTTGAAATTCCATCACTGCTTGTCATCATCTTACGTTTAATGCTGCCATGATGAGAATCGGGTAACCAGAACTGGACGCAATATATCAGGTGTATCTAAGCACGCAGAGGAGAGTTTAGAATCACACCTGTCCTAGACAGTACATTGCTATGAATGTTACCAAGTTAGCCTTCAGTGTGTTCAGTGACTGTGCCTCAAGCTTTGTATCAGTTATGGGGAAATTTTAATTATAGACTGACTGGCAAAGTTGAAATTTAGGAGATTAGGACAAATTTTAACAATAACAACCTGTGACTTCAAAGAATATTAGGAGAAGGAAGAAGGCAATTGACATTAATCCCTGACCCCACACATGTCTGTGTAGTCGATATTTTGCATATTTTTAAAGATTTTCTTCAACTGCAAGTTTGTGCTCAGATATGTTAATTCATGATAATTTCCCTGATTGTAGCTTCCTTTTTTGCTCCCATAAGGCTTAGGACAAGCCTCATCTATGGAACTGACCTCCCTACATAGAGTTATTTTCTGCATTCCCATATTCCCCACCAGACTAGACAATCTCCTAGTACCTGATGTATCACTAGGCCCACGTGTATGTTGAATGAACACATGAATGTTCATCTTTCATTATCCTCATTATCCTGGTGACTATAAATGAAGAGAGTGGATCATGTTATTAAGTGGAATTCTCTTAGCAAAATCACAACTTTAAAATGTGAGATTTTACTCATATTAATTTACTTCTCTCATTATCACTGTGTAACATTTTATTTAATACGCCAAAAATAGTTTGTTCATAAAAAGGTATTTTAACTTATTTTTTAAAAGGCTAACAACTTCTTATGTTTTAATTTACTTTAAAATTAGATTTAGAATTTTTATATATTTATCTAGAACTTCTCTCTATATATTATATACATACATCCTTTGAGCATACACTTAATCATAGAATTAAAATTTAGCTGTTTTGGCATAGAATCTGCTGCATAACACAAAAAAAATGCTTGCCTGTGTTCAAATTAGGATATTTAATTTTGCAAAATGATTGGTTTCCATTATGCATGTACATTTACGATGTTTATTGGTGGGAAATAACTACGTGATTATTATAATCACAAGTCTTAAAGGTGTACAAAACAAAAGTGCAAGTGAGTAAATATTAATGCATGGTGCTTTGCTAAATGAAAACTTTCATAACTAATAGGAGTACTGTCTTATTGATAGTAAGTAGCTGACTTAGCAATTTAAGATATGTAGAATTCCACCTACGGTGGTTCTCAAATGTGTACAGCCCTCTGTTGTAGAATCAAAACACAGGATCAGTCTAAATGTCAAAACACAGGATCAGTCTAAATGTCCTCCGCTGTGGAAAACTGCAGTTTGGCTGTCTGTTCCTGGAATCTGCAGGCAGAACCAAGCCTTTAGAGTTGAGTTTATGACATGACCTTGCACCTAGGAATCCATGTGCAGCAAACCAGTTGCCCTCTGCCTGTTAGGAAATCTCACCCCCGGTTCTGTGCCCCTGTTAGAATTGCTTTACAAGGGTAGAGTCTAAGGGAATGCTACCTGGTCAAATATCATAGGTACTTTGAATCAAAGTTTTCACCATATCATTAATTTAATCTGTTTATATTTTATACCCTGTCCACTTCTAAAATTGATCTGAGACCATTAATGCCTGTTAAAATCTTATTTCACACAAGAAGAAAAAAATGTTCTTAAAAAGTCTACAAACTAAAACATCTTCAATTCAATTTTTGTTGCATCTCACTCTGAAAGCGGAGCTGTAAAACACCTGAATTTAGATCAGTTTTAGAGAAAGTGAGGACTTTCCCCTGTGGACAGCAGGCCTTTTCACTGCAGTGCCAGGCCACCAGGAAGCTTCAGTGAACTGCAGTGGCTCATATGAACTTCAAACTTCATTTATTTTTTTTAAATTTTATTTTAAAGATAGTAAAATCCAACAAAACATAACAGAGCAAAGTCAATCAAAACAAAACAGTAGAATTGGTATAGAACTTTAAAGCAAGATACTAGGAAAATAAGAGCTACTATAGTATATCTTGTTATCGTCACAATAGTTGACCATTCCATCAGGTATAGCAAAATCAAACCAAAAGCAAAACAGAATAAAACCAATCAAAACAGAATATGAAATAAAGCAAAAAAAAATCAGAATAAAGCAAAACAGTGAGAACAATATTGGGCCTCAAAGACAAGACAGAAGGGAATCCCCCATATTTGCTACATTGCATACTGTCATCCTCCCAAGAGATGCTCAGACTGCCGGCCCCAGGCCTGCAAAATCAACCAAACAATATAAGCATTTAGTTGCTTCATGTACCTTAGTTGCTATCAACTTAGCTGGTCCTCTGAACCAGCAGGTTGCTTACGGGGAGTGGGGGTGGGGGTGGTCTGTCCTTGATTCTTAGCCCGCACGCCAGTAGGCCTATGGGAGACCTTGATCGTCTTCTTCCTGGAGTCCGCGCCAGTAGTGCGCCACTCACCAAGACGGCAGGCTAGCTGTCTTCTGGTTCGAACCTCCCTGACCCAGTGTGGCGGGTTCTTGGGAGGTACATCTTTCTCTTCCTCTGAACTTCAAACTTTAAAAATGTGTAAATAAAGATCAACCCAGCATCTGCCTTTCTTCCCAGTTTACCATCCCCCACTCTCTCTCTTTTGTCTCACAACCTTTTACAATCAAATCACATTGTGAGAAAATAAAAACTTGCAGGTTTCATACCATTTAGTGTGGAAAGGATGATTTTGAAATCATGGCCAATTTCTGGAGACTACGTCACTGTCTGATGAGCAGAGGACCTCTTGGCTTCTGACTAAAGCTAGAGGAAAGTACAATTTGACCACTGGGAAGACTGGGCCATAAATCAAATGAAAATACTGAACCCGAGTGCCAAAAACAGACAGATGCTCTGTCCTCATGTTGGCTTGATGGCTACCACACTCCTCCTCCCACTCCGTCTCGCGGCCCACCAGACCTGTGCGTCTGTTTAACATTGGCAGAGAGCAGGCGGCAGCTCTGTGCTGTCTTCCACTTCCAAGCGGATGAAGAGCTTAATGGTGAGCTCGTGAGCGTGGTCCCGGTAGGGGAGAAGCTGATGGAGTCTCGCTCTCAGGCGGCAGCTGGGAGGCCCCTTCGGAGCAGGAACCTGGCCTGCCTGCCATGCTCATCCTGTCCGTTTATTTTGGACTCCACAGCAAATCCTCCCTCAGACGGGCTCTGCTCATGTTTCATGGTGGAGCAAACAGAGCTTCCATTTGTTCGATGAGATTCTGCCTGACCCCTGACCCCTGGGTTTGCACTGCCCTTCCAAGAGAGAGTTGTGAGGGGCATTTGGTCTGTGTTTATCAGCGTGTGGCGATACTCGGGTCCATTTAGACAGTGGAGCTGCTATGGAGCCAGCCTGAACACTAGCAGCACGCAGGTGTGGTCATCCAGCGTCAGTGCAGGGACAACCAGACAGACATCCCGGGCCCAGTGGAGTCACCTGGCCCTTCTGAGAGGGTCCTGGGAAATCGCTGCTATTTGTGTGGCTCGTGGCCATGTTGGGGGAGTGTGGGATGCGAGGAGGAGCACCTCCACCAGCGGGAGTGTGGAATGTGGGGAGGAGGACCTCCATCAGTGGTGGGATGGGTTGTTGTCTTAGTTACTTTTTGCTCGTTGCCGAGACAAAATACCTGACGCCCAAAGTTAGGGAAGGAAAGGTTTATTCTTACAGTTTCTCGGGAGTTTCAGTCCATTAGTTGGCTCCAAGATAGCGTGGCATGGTGGGCCTGCTGTTCATGGCGGCTACAAGCTGCAAGCTGAAATCCGCGCTGGCGAGAGAGACAGGAAGCCAGGAAGCAAGCAAGAGGAAGACTCGCCTTCCCTTATACTGTATCTCAGCTCCACCCCTGGGCGGGTGTAGCAGTCATGTCATTAATCCTGGTGCTAGACAACAAACTGATCACAAGCATCAGACTCAGCCCCATCAAAAGTATGAGGACTTGGGGGTACATAGCATATCCTATACAGTTGTAAAGTAAGAAGCTGCTCGGGCTGCTTTCCTCTCTCAGCCTGCACTGCGGTTCTTAGGCTGCCACAGTGGACACAGCGGCCTTTGTCCTCTGAGTGGCCCAGACGAGTCACTGGACTTCCAGGACAAGCGGCTCCCTTGCCAAAAAAGAAAAAACACGTGAGCCACCGCCAGACCCACCTTTGGGTCTGGATCACCTCAAATTCAAGGCTATTAAAGGTGAGACACTTAGGGAAATAACATTTCTAATGATGACAGCATGGGCTGTCTTACATCTATGGCTTGCAGTCTGAAGTGAAGTATAACCCTAAATAAAACAGCACAGTGGAGGGAAACCCCAAAGAAGCTGTTGTTGAGCAATGAATTTTGGGACAGGGTGAAATTACTAATGCAAACATTGAATAGAACCAAATTCTATTGTCTAGGCTGGCACGCAAAAGTCCAGGCACTGAAAAGCACCTGGGGAATCTACCGCCAAGGTTCTTACTCTGACCAGGCAAGCCCTTGTGAAGTGGCTGGTATGTTAATACCACACCCATGTGTTAGGAACAGAGAGCTGGATTGGGGAAGGAAGAAAAGCTGAATGAAGCTGTGTCACTATGACGGCTATTAATACCATACCTCAGATCAGGTGTTGTGACCGAAATGTGAGAGAAAAATAGCCTGAATTAAACTGCATCAGCCTGAAGACTCGTTATTGCTGTCTCTAGATTTATGTACTATATGTCTAAAACACACTGGGAAATACCACACATTTTCCGTAGTACTTCAGAGATTGCTGTAGCCACAGCTCTACCTGAAGCTCAATAAGAAAATACTCTAATTTCCTACTTCTTTTGACTTAAATACAGTAGTTATTTCAGATGGCATTGAGAAGGAGGCAAGTATATTTGCATTCTGATTACACATTTGTTGCCAAGTTCACCATCTTTCATTGACGTAAGAGCCAGCGTTGTCTGGCAGCACAGACTTCAAAGCCCCTCCTGGAAAAACAGCCCAAAGTTTGGAGGAGGCATTTTATAATTTCCAATCATTTCATTATAGCATTAAGGTGCATTAATTGCTTCATAGTCATGTGGATATAAGGTTGTATTCATTGACTTTAGTTAACAACTTCCTTTTTGCTAAAGCTAGTTAGGAAAAAGCACTTCAAATAGGTTTCTAATGATCTCATAAACACTATTTCTTCTGATTGCTAAGTAGCTTCCTTTCCTTTCTTCTCTTTTTAATTCTCAGCTTCCAGTTCCTCTTCATTATGGTTATGAACAGCTGAACTTGGGCTCTGAAGTGTTATTTTCCTAGCACAATTTTATCAGTGATTATGGACAGAAGGATGAATTGTCTCTGATAGAAGGAGTCAAATAGGAGGTAGAATCTAACTGCAGTTGAAGCATTTCTTTTTGAGTCAATGGCAAGAAACTTTCTCAATAAACATGTGAATGGTGACATGTTCCAAAAGAAATGGTGAAAACAAAACTACTTGAAAATTTCAAGTTTTATATTTAGTGAATACCTATTGTAAACCAGAAGGAGACTAATCTGCATGATGGAAGGCACGCATTTAAATCCCTGAATACCGAATCAAATTGACTGCATCATCATCTGTTTGGTAGAAATCTGCTGTTAAGGAGTCTTTCAAGGCCAAGATGCTAGAGATGGCAGCCTGTTGCCCCCAAGCTCAATGGCCCCACATCTGGCTAAACAACCCCCAAAGGCCAGTGTGAGAAATACATGCCACAGACAACCGAGTGCTGTGCATGCCCACGCAATTCTGTTTGGATCAATTCAGACAGAGAAAGAAGATGCTCTGTATGAGAAATCTCCTCCCTAGATTAAAGCAGGACTAACAGGACAGTAAAAGCTGAAAAACACGTCCAATCACATTAAATCCTTTGCTTTTCGTTCTTTTTCATAGATACAACTAAAATGGTTGTCAGTGAAAAGAGTATGGTGTCCATTTTATTAAAAGCATTTTCCATATATCTTTGTAAGAGGCTGGGTTTTTTTTTTTTTTGTCAAAACACAAATCTTCTGCCAACTTTCAGGGATATTTACACACGAGTTACTGAGGATTAAACATTTTCTAAGAACCGCGTATTTTCTGTTAGAGTTTTAGACAATCTCCTTCAACACCTGTGAACAGGAACTGACCTCCAGTGCTTGGATCCTAAGGAGCCAACGTTTAGTCCCAGAGAAAAGATGAACTTAGCTGTGCTTCACCTTCTTGTAGCAATTCACTAGAAATTAATTTGCTCGTCTCCCAACCATTAGCTGCTCTAGAAAATACGTTTTTAATACAACTGGCACTTCCTGAGGCTTGACACATACACGGGCAGATGGAGGTAGAATACTACTGGATACTAATGGAAAGGGAGAGGGAGGGAAGTTTAAATTTAAAATTTTGTACACCCCCCAAATGTTTGTTTTACCTTTTAAGTCACCAGTTTCCACAAATTCCTTATGTTTTAGCAGTGTAGAGGATATTTTAAAACATAGCCCTTATGCTGGAGTGTACATTAAATATTTGTTCAGCTGATTAAAACAGTTCTACATTTAATGTTTGAAGAGTAAACAGTTTATTGAAAACTGTAATGTCTTTTTATGCATACACGGATGCTCACCCAGACACAGCTCTGAGAAGAGGGGTTTAACACGACCGTCCTCAGCTCATGCTGCTGGTTACAAACCATTCCTGAACAAACCCCACTTTCACGCGCGGCCCCCTCTAGGGAGGGCTGGGCTTCCTCAGGCTGCTCCAGGGCGAGGTGGGCAGCCAAACAGAGTGGGCAGGAGCAGTGCTAGCAAAAGGCTTAAAACCAGGAAAAGAGTTCTCCCGACAGAAATATTTATCTTAGGGGAAAAACTAACATGGTTTCAGATATTAATGACAGCCCCAGCAGGGCCTCAGTAGGAGCTTGTCTGCCCTTTACTCTGGTTTATTAAAACAAAAGGTATTTTGACCTCAGATGAACTAGGAAAGGCTGAGACTACTTTGAAGAATGACAAACAAATGGAAGATTAAAGTTCACAGCTGGCCCTTTGCTTTGTCATCTGTGGAGTCTGAGTTAACCAGAAACAAAAATAGCCGTGCTGTTTAGTTAACTTCTGCAGTCTCCCACGCCAAGGCAACTGTGTCGATCACCTCCTACTCACGGAGCGCCACGGAGAAGCCGATGTACACACTCAGCGCGCGCTGGTCTTGCATGGGTGCTGTCTGAGGCACTGGTCAAACTTGACTACCTGCTATTATCTGCTAGAAACTGCCAACTTGGAGTATCAAACGTAGTGTTTTACAACTATGTATTATCAGTTAAATGTTCAATTATTTCTCAAGTCTTTTAATGTTGCATACCACTTCGGATTCTGCTTTCTGAATGATATTTCAACATAGGCTTGAAAATTCAGAACTAAACAAGATTTCCCTTTACAAGTAGACCAACCTATGCATCAAGATGATCATCACTCTACTATGCAATAACATGCGGAAAGTATATAATTGAGCTGAAGTCCTTTATTGGAGATGTAGTTAACTACTGGGCAAAACAAAGAGGAATATTATGCAATGTTTAAACAAAATGAGCAAGATCAATGTAAAAGCAGGTCTAAGACACTCTTTGATTTAAAAAGCAAGTTGTAGCAGACTGTATCTGGTAAATGCCATTTTGCTAACAAGAAAACATACATATCTGTAGGCTTCTGTGCCTATGGAGACATGGAGCATTTCTTGGATGATAAACAGGAAGCTACTGACGATGGTTAACTTACAGTGTGAACTGGAAGGAGGCATTCAGAGCTGACGGACTGGTGATATAAAACTTTCCCATGTATAAAATCTAACTGAAAATAAGAGTGTATAATTTTTATAAATCAAATTAATTCAGTATTTTTACACTGCTAATAAGAACTTACTACACCCTGTACCAAACTAAACACCCCTCACTATGAACAAGTTTCGAATAGACCACTTTTCCCAACTCTGACTGTCAGGGCAGATGGTCTATAGAGCACTCAGTGTAGATGAGATCAACACTCTGGAGTTTTCTTCAAATTTAAAGCAAGGATGTTTACAGTTTGGCTTTCTTCTTTCAACATGAATGAATATAAGTAGCTTCTTGTGCAGTAGCCTGAACTCTATGGGAGCAATAACTAGGCACACTTATTTTTTCAATCATTGTCTAACTACGTTCTGCCCAGTCAACACTGATCACCCGCTCAACACATTTTGGGGAGACTGACTGTTTTCCAAGTCTTCTCACTAAAGTTCAGCTTATAATTCTTTTCTC
The DNA here is from genome assembly GCA_004363535.1 of Dasyprocta punctata. NCBI lineage: Eukaryota > Metazoa > Chordata > Mammalia > Rodentia > Dasyproctidae > Dasyprocta > Dasyprocta punctata. The sequence goes on along the minus strand of RJWM01007247.1, from coordinate 49,840 downwards.
ATACTTCATCTTATTTTTTCCCCTAAATTTAGAGATCCCTGTGGCTTTAAATATACTATAATTTGAATTTGAACCTTTCCTTGCTTATTTCAGGTGTAACTTCTATGGTGACAAATTACAGCAAGGACACCAGAGGAACATGAGCAGCCCTCTCTTGACTTACATGCATGGCTACTGTACTTTTCCGTGGGTAATTATAGCGTCTCTGGCCAACACTAGCTGGTTGCAAACTCCTTACACAGTCATCCAGATATGGGGGCTTGTGCAACCTTCTGGGGCCCCCGCACTCCCCATGGCTCCCCGCCAACACGCTGCTGTGGTGGGCAGTGTGCTCCCCAGCACTGGGTCCTGCTATTCCATCGTCTTGCAGGCCGACTTCTTGCCTCACAAGGTGACTCTGCCCAGATACCTTTCTCTTTACCCCTTTCTCTCTAAACTCCTCCTGCCAAGTCCAAGGATGGGAGACAGACTGCCCCCCTCACTCTTCTCTTCACCCTTCTGTCTCCCAATTCATGTTTCTTTGGTTCAGAGAAATAAAGAGCAGAGCTGCAAGTCCATTACCTAAGCTGTGTCTAGAAACAGAATTAGTGCAGGGTTCCCCTCTCATTGTAAGTGATCTGAGAGATTCCTTCAGTTGGGAAAGAAACCAGAAGAGAAACTTCTTAATCCAAAAGCATTATACTCACTAGGCTGCCGTCATCACTGACACTCGTAACTTTCTCTGTGTCCCTGCCCCTCCCCATACTTACTTTGAGGAGAGGATACTGTGAGCTGTAATCAAGGATGTAGCGGGAGCAGTCAGTATTTTTTAACTGCCTCTCATTAGGGCTTGGTATAGGTGTGGCCCCAATTGTTGGTGGCCCTCTTTCAAAGATGGACATGTTAGCTTTTGTTCCTCCTTCACTATGAACCCCCAGACAATCGAAAAGTACCACTTAACTGCTTTTACACTCACATACTGTAAGACGTTTGCTCAGGATCAAGACAGTGGCCAGGATATAAATGTCGGAGAGCACCTGGTATTCCCATCTAATGGCCACAGGAAGAGGTGCACCTGTGGCGCATAGCATGGTTCGCGCCTGGATGTTTGCAAATGGAAACCTTTGAAAAAGGAACTAGCAGACTTCTTTACCCAACGGGCGATTATTACGCCAGCCCCTGCCCTCGATGCAAGGGTTGGAGGTGGGTGGGGAGGGGTAAGTGAAGCTGTCTTCTCCTTGGGAGGCCGGACAAGCACCCACCTATTTCCACCTCCCTCACTGTTCTACAAAGCCAAGCGATAAACCTGAGGGAATACAGCGCAGGCGCTGTCTGACTCCCTGGCTGTAGTGAAGAAGGACTTTAAGAGACGGGGTGGATTTGGTTGATATTTGGGAAGGCTACCACAGAAAGAGGACCGACCATTGGTTCTTAAATCTATGTGCTAGAACCTAAATCTTCAAGGGGGGACGCTGGCGTCACTAGGAAACGGCAAGAAGGGCAAAGGGGACCTTGAGACACAGAGGGAGGATCCCCCGCTCCCGCTTAGCAGGGTAACCCTACTTTTACCAGTTTGCAAAACCAGTTTCTACCTACGATTCCATTTTGTGAAGGACATGTAGGATTTAAAAAGTGAAAATTACCGAGGGGCCGAATCCATAAACACTGAGCGCGTGGCGAGGGCCACAGGAGCACGGCAGACGCCGAGCCCAGCGCTGAGCCGGGCCACCCGGCTCGGGCAGCGAAGGCGGGAAGGGCCGCGTGGGTGTGCAGGGGGTGCGGTGATGAAAAGCTCGAGTGATTAACTTGAATTGTTTTAATTTGAAAATTCATGCCATTAAAGTTTTCACCTCGAGGCTGGAAAAGGTATTTGTTACAAAAGTCACGCTAGTTGTGCGGACGTGTGCGCCCGCACGTGCGTGCACCCCGGTCTAGGCCGGGGCCCGGCCTGTCTCCTCGCCAGGACAGCACCCGTTAGGTGAAAACCCAGGGCTTCTGATGCCCGCCCTGCTCACCCTTCCCTCCCGCGCTCTTCCCCACTGCGGAGAACCCTGAAGCTGTCTTGGCTAGTTCCCGGGTGGTTCCTTCTCAGCAGCAGCCTCGCTCTCCCAAACCACGTGTGCTGGGACCAGCTCACTGTCTCCGAGGACACTGCGCCGCCCCGCCCCCTGTCTGAGAGGTCTACATCATAAAAACAGGAGATCCGTTTCAGGCTATAACCAAAGTGAGCTGCTTAAAGTAATCTCGATGCTGCCAAATGTTCAGCAAAGCCTTGACAGTGGTTAGGAGAAACCTTGCTGAATCCCTCAAGTAATGATGTTGGAAACCACAGGCCGCTGTGAGCTCCGCCACAGGGAGCCTTCCGACAGGTCTCAGCAGATGGCGACGCACACACTTCTTTCTTGGATAATGCTTCTATAAATTAAAGATGATTTTTCAAAAGCAATTCTCTCAGAGAGAGCTGGGGAGGGGACAACTCATACATACCCAGCAGTAGGCAGCCTCATATTTACATAAGCTGTGAGGAAATTAAAACTCAAACCTTATACTATCATGTGTTTTTACAAACCTCATGAGTGCTAAATACTGAGACAAATCCAGTTTTCATATTCCACTAAGGACAGAGTTATCTGAGGCCTGGAAAACTAGTAATGCAGAATTTTAATGTCATCTTATATAAGGAGACTAACAAAATGACCATCACTTAGTTTGATATGTAAATATGTATTCCAAGTATATACTCAATATTTTTTTAAGAGAGTAACAATCATCAGCACATTGCATATTACTATATTCACAGAAATTATTTAGGATGAAAGATATAGACATGAAACATTATCCAAAAATTATTGGCACAAATATACTCAATATTTTTGTCAAGTTACATGTACTTTTTGTTCATGCTTGAAGTTTGAAATAATAAGCCTTTGTCCATGAACATCGTTTTAACAGTTGACGTGAAGCAGAGGCTCGTGTCTGGCATCCGGAGCAGACTGACGGCCAGTTCCTGGGATGACTAATTATGTCAGCTGCCAGATGCTTCACACGAACTCTCACATTTTAAAAACTGGTGTTCCACTGAGCCGACCACACGGACTGGCAGTTTGCTTCTTGCAGACCCAGTGTAGACTTGCTTACTGAGAGGTTCTGTCTCGTTTTTACTTTGGTTCTTGAGAAAGTATAGATAAACACAGACACACATGTTACTGTCCCCTGGAGTGTCAGGCTCAGTGCTTACGTACTGTGATCCTTGGGTCTTATTTACATTTTGAGACATGATAACTCGTTTCCTTTTGACTTCACCATGGCAATCTGAAGAGGTCGTGCATTTCAAGAATGTGAATTATTAGATCAAGCTCTGCACGATTCATCTATTTATTAAATGCATGTAGTTCAAAGCACTCTCCTAGGGCCTCTGGGAAAGGTAAGGGCACAGGAGACCTGATTCCCAGCCTAGATGGATTTAGAATCTAATGGAGGTAAATGTAGTGAGGTAGAAGTTGGGGGGCGGGGAGAGAAGCTTACGTAGGTAGATATAAAGCTAGGGATGGAATTTAGGAAGAAAGTGACAGAAAGCCAAGTCAGCAATTTTAACATACTGTCAAAAACCAAACATCAGCCTGAATGCTTTATGTGCATTATCTTATTTAATTGTATAAGCAACACTATGAGATTGATATTTTTGTCCTCTTTTTATAGAGGAAGAAATTAGGTTTTGAAAAATTAAGGAATTTGCCAGATGTCACATAGCCATAGTAGAGCCTAACTTTGGAACTTTATGTCTTAAAGGGCTCTGATTATAATCAACACACTTTTCTCTTTCCCATTGTCTCTTTACACTTGGAGGCATATGCTATGAATATTCAGTGGAGGGAGTAAATGCTTTAGACTTAGTAGAGGGTAGGAGGTAAAGAAATGGTGCTTGGCCTATTTTCTTCAGTATTAGTGGAAGTGGGTTAGGAAGAAACTGGAGAAAGGGAAGAGAAATCAGAGAGGTGGGGGAGCAAAGACACAGAGCTAGGAATTGGAACTGAAGAGTCTTGCATAGAGAAGTTGAGGAAGGCTGTGTCTTGGAGGAAGTGGTCTCCCATGTCTCCTGATTCACCAGAGTACAGCACTCTGAACTGTTACAAATCGTGCTGAACCTCTCAATCCTTCAGTCAAATAGGATGTGTGTGTGTGTGTGTGTGTGTGTGTGCGTGTGGTGTTTCTATTTCTCCTTAGATTGCTGACACCCTTGCTTGGAGAAGAACTACGGGAGGAAGGGCTGGCTTTTGATGGTACTTGGTCCAAAAATTCCACCATCAGTGCGTGTGCAATGTGATCGTAATCTCCCAGGGAATGAATTTAGATCCACTGAAAGAAGAGGTAAAGTGGAAAATCCAAACAAGTGTGAACACCTGCTTCACTTTGAAACCGCCCACATCACCTGTGTTTTGCAGTGTTCTTTAGGGGCACAATTACATCAGCATGAACCAGTACCATGTTTGCCTTGCCATAACTGCCAATGAAATCAGAGCTGCTTCATGCTCCGAAATGGGAATAGGAGTGATAGATGACTGGTGCTTCCTTCCCTAATGTATCTCCAAAATCAGAGTAAACTTGCCTTGAACTCTCTGAAAATATACACTAAAATCTGTCACCTCTGACCCTCTTGTTTTTTTCTGCCTCAGATAGCTTTGGGATTTCTTCAGATTAACACACAGATTGGAATCACAGACCACGTCACTGTGTGCGGTGGCTCATTCCTGTAAACCCAGCAACGCGGGAGGCTGAGGCAGGTGGATCGTAAGTTCAAGTCCTGCTCAGGCAATTTAATGAAGCCCTGTCTCAAAATTTGAAAAAAAAACAACAACAACAACAACAAAAAAAAAAAAAAAAAAAAAAAAAAAAAAAAAAAAAAAAAAAAAAACCGCCCTACAAACCGAAAGGATGTGGATTCAGAGTAGAGAGCTTCTGCATTTAGAACTTTTTAAAGAAGGCAGTGGAGCTTGCCTTTGCTTAGTCTTAGCCGCCTCTGCCCGATCAGCACCTCTAAGAAACCCCGAGGGCCGGAGGCGCTCCTCATACGCGGCTGCTCTGCGCGTTTGGTTCATGTGAAGGAGAAACCGTCTCGAACTTCACACTGACACGCTGTGCCACCCATGTGATTTAACCTGAGGGCAGAAGCATTATTTTCCTTCTTAGGTTAGAAACACGAAGGCAAAATGAGAGTTGTGAATGGAACGCCTAGGGCAGGACCTTGCCGTCCTCACAGCAGGAGAGACTGCTGGGGTGCGGGGGAGACCCCTCCCAGGGAGGTGAAGCTGGAGCAGTATCTGATTCTGAGGCTTTAAAGCTTGGGCCTATGAGACATCCTGGAGTAACTGGAACTGGGAGGTTGTTCTGAGAGGCAAGGTTACCAGAAAAAAAAAGTGAGTTGGTTGGGTAATGAAATCATGCTCAGTAACTGATCACCAGGGAATAAATGGAATAATTTTCAGTGACGTGCGTGTGTTTAGAGAACTGCGCATGGAGGGATGCTGACGGGTGGTCCTGGTGCCAGGAATGCTTGTTTCCCCATCCCCCTGGTCTCTTCAGTGCAGGGCACACGATGGGAGCCTCTGCCTGCCACCAAATAACTGGTTTTCGAATTCCTCCTTGACAGTTGTTAACACACAGGATAAATCATAAGAATGGGTGGTGGCTTGCATATTTGGCTTTGGTGAGAGGTTGCATGAGCAGAAAGCTAACTCTGGGAAATTAGCACCAGGGAGATGAGCGTGAAGGTGTCTTGTTGTTTGTAGCTAAAAGTTCAAGAATGTTATGTTTGCTTGAAGATGGTTAGGAAACAGCGTCAAATCGCCCTGCTTACATGAAAGTCTCCTCGAATTGAATCACAGCAGAGAGAAGAGTCTCCCACTGAAGGGACTGTGTGTCCCGCCGCTCCCACTTCCAAGGCTTTTGTTTGGGGAAAGTTGTTTTGTGGGAGCTTAAGAAGCCTTGTGTCTGAGAAATTTTTATCTGATCTTTGTTTAAAAAAATAAATTTTAAAAAATGAAGGAAAGAGGAGCTGCTGCCATGTTCAAAACAAAGAAAAAGAGGCTTTGGGGTCGAAGCCACTGGAAGACGTCAGAAACAGAGTCATGGAGTCTTCTGCTTCCAGGAGTTTGAGCAAAGGGGACGGATTTGTTTTTGTTTTCCTCTTTGCTCCTTCTTCCTAAACGTAATCCTGAGTTGCGAGGCTTTCCTCTTTTCACCATGTGTATGGTAGAATTTAAGGGACCGTCTGGTTGTTATTTGAATCAGTGTCTTGGCATTTCCATTAGGAGTTGAGTTTCCCACAGAAGTACAGAATGCCTGACGCTGTAAGTTTCATTAGCTCATTTGTATTTCACAGATGAAACGTTAGATAAAAAACCTCCTGCCCTTTTTAGTCATATAATCTTGTTCAGTGACTGGTAATCAGAGAATAAAATCACAGTATATGTGAGGTCCCAGAGGCTTTACTAAAATACAAAACAGCAGTGAACATGCGAAAGAAAATTTAAAGATGCTAAATGCACATCAACCAACTAGTTACCTAAAATTAAATCTCAGTCTGGGAGTGTGGCTTTGTAGTTGAGAACTTGCCTAGAAAGTGTGGGGTCCAGGGTTACATCGCCAGCCTTGCCAGCTAAATAAACACAATTAAACATGGACAAAAAGTCAACTGTTTGGGCAGATACCTGACCTTCTCCCTCTTGACAGATATGATTTTTAATTTGCACAAAAGTCCAAGGCTAGACCAACTCCAGCCATGTTTGAGAGCTTCATGAGATTTCCATAGCTCCCATGTAGTCTGAGTCTCAGAAAAGAGGCACTCGTAATGAAAACATGCACAGACTCCTTGATATAACACTGCTAGCAGGCATTGCCATGATAGCAAGACAATTTAGCGATAACGGGTGAGTAGGAAGAAAATTAAGTAGTTTGCTGTGATAAAAAAAAAAAAAAAAAAAAAAAAACTAAGCCAGAGCATATTTGGCCTCATGTTCTACTTCAAATGCAGGATGAGTTCATTTGTGTAATTTAACCTTTCCATAGGCCTTGCAATGATAAATTCCGTTAATGCACTGGAAATGCCAGCAGTTATGGACAGCTTGTGACTATGAACAGTACTGAAAAAGCACTGTTAGACCATGATCATCTCCTGTCTTCCCGAGCTCAGTAGAAAGGAGAGGATGGCAAGTTTGTACCTTTCTTGTCTACAGTGAATGCTCTTAACCCGCTCTATTCAGCCTAAGCCTTAGGGCAGGCCAGGGTGTGCAGCATGACTACAATAATAGCAAGACAATTTAGCAGTAATGGGTAAGTAGAGAGGAAATTAAGCCATTTGCTGAAATACAGAAATGAAGCCAGAAAATATTTGGTCTCATGTTAGGTTTCAAACTCATAGTCAATTCATTAGTGTAATTTTGTCCTTGCATAAACCTTTGAGAGATAAATTCTACTGATACATTTGAAATGCCAGCTGTAAGAGTAACTCATTGAGTCTTGTGTAAAATTAAAAGATAGGCAAGAATAAATCCTTCATTTTCATTTCATATGGGAAGATTTATGAAAGCCTTTGAGAAGAAGCATCTGTCTGCTAGCAGTAAATTGAGAGTATTAAGGGAAAACATTGTAATAGTTTGGTACATTACCAAGAGGAATGTATTGACTCCAATGCCTTTTGAGATCTTTCCTTTTGTGGTCAAAGATGTAATGAAGAACACACAAGCTTTTAGAAGACATGTCTTGTCTGGGAACAAAGGCCATAGCACAATGTTAAACGGTTGGTGTCTGCAGGATTGGTTACCCAGAAACACAGTCCTGTGTGGGATGTTGGTGACTTTTTATTGTATGGGTAATTGCTTTTTCTATGCTTCTGAGTGTTTTTTTTTCCATGCCAATACAGAATATAAGGATTTGGAACAGGCATGGTGGATATAACAAATATTTCATCTCCCTAACAAAAATCCAAAACAGCTCTTTTTTACCACTTAGTTTCTTCTCCTGTTGGTGTCTTAAAGTTGGATACATTCTTTTAAAAATGAGTAGTTCATTTAAAAAGATGGAAACTATATTTGTTTAAGAATTTATGACATACAAGGTGCCTTATGAAGATTGTTAGTTCAGTTCCTCTGAAACATGTGATGCATGTTGTGTTCCCAACATACAGAAGAGGAAATTGTGGGTGAGCCTAAGATACCCCAACCTGGGGCAACAGGTTTTGGCAACCGGCTCTCTGTGGCAGCCAGTTCCACTCTGGTCCAGTCCCATCAGAATTCTGTTCTTGCTGAAAAACAGCCCCAGTTTCCTCCTCCCCAACCCTGTTAATTTCTGTTGCACTTTCTATGAATTCGCCAATCCTGCACTTCATACAAAAAGAATCACTCAACATTAGTCGTTGTGTATCTGGCTGGTTTACTTACCATAATGTATGTGAGGTTCGGCTACATAGTCCCACATATCAGAACTGTGTTCTTTTTTTGTGATTACATCATTGTGTGTGTGTGGGTGGGTGTGTGGTGTGTGTTCATGTAGGCATGTATGCACTGTGACCTGAATGTTGTTCTCCAAAATTCGTGTATTGGAAACTGAGTTCCCAATGGGATCTTCCTGGTAGGTGTGGACTCTTGAAGGGGGGTCTCTGGTGAGAGTGAAGCTCACAAGAACAAACTAATGTTTCATAGAAAGGGTCTGCAGGAGGGGAATTGCCCTCTTCTGCTCTTAGGCCAAGGGAAGACACAACGTTCCTCCTCCCCTGGTGGTGTGTATTGGTGACACTATGTCCCCCCAAATCCTCACATACTTTTTATGGGGCTGAGTCTGGTGCTTGCTTGTGATCCGTTTGTTGTCTAGCACTGGGATTGGTGATGTGAGTGCTGCACCCGCCCAGGTGTGGGGCTGACATACAGTGTAAGGGAAGGCGGGTCTTCCTCTTGCTCTTCTGCCCTCTCTCGCCAGCACGCCTTGCTGTTTGGTGGCTGCCATGAATTGCTGCCCTGCCACACCACACTGCCTTAGAGCCAACTCAGTATGGACTTAAACTCCTGAGAAACTGTAAGAAATAAACCTTTCCTTCCCTAATTTTGGGTGTCAGGTATTTTGTCTCAGCAATGAGTGAAAAGTAACTGAGACATGGTGCCATTATGGAACCAGAGACCAAACCTTCCAGTGCCCTGATTCTGGTCTTTCCAGCCTCCACAACTGTGAGCAAACAAATTTCTGTTCCTTATATATTATGTAATATATAAGTATGCTATTATAGCAGTATAGAACAGACAAAGACAGCGTGCATATCACATTTGTTTGACTACCAATGGGCAGGGCATTTAGATAACTTACACATTTTGGCTATTGTGAATAAAGCTAGTGTAAAAATTAGTGTCTAAGTGACTCTTTCCCAGCTCACAATTCTCTTTAATGTATATCTATGAATGGATCATATAGCAATTTTGTTTCACTTTTTGAAAAATTATCATACTACTTTTACATTTCTATCAGCAATGGAACAAGAATATGGTTTCTATAACTTATTTTATTTTTCCATTTCTAACAGCAGCCTTCCTAGCAGGTGTAAAGTGCTTTATCACAGTTTTATTTGCAGTCCCCTGATGGCTAGTTATGTAATTATGTTTCCATGTGTTCACTGACCTTTGAAATATATCTTCTCTAACAAAATGTCTTTGCAAGCCCTTTGCATGTTTTTGAATTGGACAGTTTATATTTGTAGCTTTTTTGTAGTCTTATATTAATACTTCATCAGATATATGACTTGAAAATATTTTCTCCTTGTGGGGTACCTTCTTACTCTACGGATAGCATCTTGGTGAACTTATTTTTATATTTTTTATGAAGTCCAGTTTTCCTATTTTTTTCTTTTGCTACCTGTGCTGCTTGAGCTCAGCCTCCTGTCAGATCAGGGAAGACATTCGATTCTCAAGGAAGAGCAAACCATACTGTAAAATGCACATGTGAGGGATCTGTGTTGTAGGATCCCTAAAACAATATAACACCTACAGATGTTAGGTAGAGTTGAAGCAGTGATGCTAGCTCCGGGAAACAGCTGCAAATGCAGATTATCATTAGCAGGGAAGTTTGACTACACAGGAGCCATAATAGTTCAATTGCTTGCAAACTCATATCAAACCCTTTCAGTGAATGACAAGAGACAATTTAGTTGCATCTGGTGGTAGACTTTATGGGCAGAAGCTAACATTTATTTTAGTAGGTTTAGCAAGTGGTTTGATGCATTTCAACTGTAAAATTGATACCAGGCTTTGAGTCAGAAGCTGACACTTATTTTAGTCCACAAACGACCCAGCCATTACTTTATTTACTGATTCTGTGTTCTGCTTATTAGTTCAGTCACAGTTTTGGTATGCCTCCAAACTAACCCTAGCCAAAATGAGCAGAAAACAAATGTCACTAGAGAGCTTCTTAGAAAATAGGGAAAGGCCCAATGATGAGACAGTAGAAGATTCTAACTGCCAACAAAAAGAAGCAGCTATATTTAAAAGAAAATAATCATGAGTTTCACTTAAATTATAGGTTCATTTCAACAGGTGATTCACATTCTCCAAGTTGCTTTGTGTAATAAATGGCAACTGACTGTACGAGGAAGCCATGAAAGCTTCAAAACTGATTTACCCAGTGGAGAGCAAGCACTCTGTTAAAAGACAAGCATTTGGAGTTTTTCAGAAGAAAAAACCATGAACACAAAGAAAGTAGCAATTACAGAAGACTACATCTTCCTCACCAAATGTACCTGCACTGAAGGCACCATTCTTAGTGGCTAATCACACTGCTCAAGTACTCCTTTACCAGTGATGGGGTCACATCAAATTGGAAAGCTTCCACACAGCAAAAGAAACAACCAGTACCATGAAAAGACAGCCTAATGGAATTGGAAAAAAAAATTACCAGCTATTTCTCTGACAGAGGACCAATATCCAGAATATCTAGGGAACTTGAAAGAATTAGACCTTTCAAAATAAAAGATCCAACTGAGAGATGGACAAGTGGAATGAACAGACACTTCACAAAAGTGTGGACAGCCAATAAATACATGAAGAAATGCTGAACATTGCTGGCAATTAAAAATGCAAATTAAAATAACATCAAGAATTCAAGTAATAACAAACGTTAGCAAAGCTGTGGGGGAAAAGAAACCTTCTATACTGTTAGTTGGAGTGTAAACTAGTGCAACCACTATGGAGACCAGTACAGAGATTTCTCCAAAAAAACTGAAACTAAAAGTTCCATTTGACTCAGCTATTTCCTTTCTAGATATTATATTACAGAGATCCATGCATACCCATGTTTATAGCAGCACAATTCATAATAACTAAGTGCTGAATGCCCATATGTTCATCAACAGACGAATGGATATAAAACATGGTATTTACACAAAATGGAGTAGTGCTCTGCCTTAAAAAAAGATAGACTTGAGTCATTTCTTGCAACATGGAGGTAACTCCAGACCACAAAGTTAAGTGAAATAAATCAGACACACAAGTTAAATATTGCTTGGCTTCTCTTATATAAGAAACTCAAATTACAAATAAAAAGCAAGAAAAGATAGATAGTAAGAAGTAGGGAGACAGATTTTGCTCAAAAGGGAAGGGGATCAAGAGACAGGGAATGGAAGGGGATGAAACAAAGGGATTAAGACGTGTTTTGTACAAGTACCAATTCCAGTTCCACAGAAGGAATGTAAACACTGTGCTCTGCAAACATGTACAAACTTGAAGAGCATCAAGAGGTAGGCAGAGGGAAAAGGGAGGGAAGGAAAGGGGATGAAACAAAAGAATTAAGATATGTTATGTGCACTCACAGATTTCCCACAAGAAATATAAACATTATGTACTACAAACATATACTAACAAAAAACTTGATTCTCCTCTGTTGCTAAGGACATCTGTAAAGAGATTTTAGAGGAGGCTGCATCTGAAAGGTGGCCTGCATTCCTCTTTCGGTCCTCGCCGTAAGCAGGTGGATGGACGAAATGACAGACGATGGCCTTCCACAGAAGTGGCTCCCAGTGCCTAAGAGGCTGAGAACTGCTCTCCTAAGGTGTCAGGTCGGTTTGCTGATTCACAGTCTTTCTTCCCTCCGACCTGCGCATTTCCTGCTAGAGAGTTTCCTTGTAGCACTGCCTTCACCGTGGCCCCCACATTCTGATAGTCTGTGTTTCCATTTGGGTTTTTCCGGATATTCTCTCATTTTCTAAGAGATTTCATATTCGAAACATTGGTTTTATATTCACAGTTTGGGTATATTTGTGGGTTTTCCAGTTTGTGTTCTGCTTTCAATTTCTAATTTCACTCCATTGTGGTTAGAAAACATTTTGTATGACTTTAATCTTAGGTTTACTAAAACCCATCTTTGTGGCACAATGGATTATCTATCTAGGGGGCTTTTCCCTCACACTTGAGGAGAATGTGTAATGATTCTGTTGTTGGATGCATTGTCTTGTATGTGTCTCTTGGGTCTAATTGTTTTACTTTGTTGTTCATTTCCTCTATTTTCTTAATGATTTTTAAAGTCTGGTTTGTTCTAGCCATTATTCAGATATTGCTGTAATTGGTTTATTTCTCCACTTAATCCTGTTTTCTCATATGTTTTGAGGGCTCCAATATATGTATGTAGCTGTTCCCTCAAAGTGCATGAAGAAACTATGATATATAGACATATATATCAGATGTCTAAGCCCTCAAACATGAGAAACAGACAGGGTTTTGTAAGACACAAGACAATATCATATCACACATTGTATATTATATTATACATAATTGTTACATCTTACTGAATTGATTCTTTTGTTAATATATATTGTCCTTGTATCTTGCAAAATCCTATTTTGTCTGACATTAACATGGTCACTTCATCTCTTTTTCTTATGACATTTAGGGACTGTCTTTTTCTATCCTTTCATTTCAATCCATTTATACCCTGATATCTAAATGGGTCTCCTACAGACACCATACAGTGGAATAATGATTTTCTGTCCATTGTGCAAATTTCTATATTTTCACTGGAGAGTTGTTTAATCCATTTACATGTAATTACTGATGGAGAAGAACTTACTATCTATTACCATTTTCTTATTGTTTTGGCCCTGTGTGTGTGTGTGTGTGTGTGTGTGTGTGTGTGCACATGTGTTTGGTACTAGGGATTGAGCCAAGGGCCTTAACACTGAGCTGTATTCACAGTATTTTCTAATTTTGGCTTTGAGATAGGGTCTCATCAAGGTTTCCAAGCTTGGTTTGAACTTGGCATCCTCTTGCCTCAGTCTCCCTTCGTGCTAGGATAACAGGGATGCCCCACCATGCCCAACTTGACCTTTACTTTTTATTCTTCATTTCCTTCAATACGCCCTTGCTTTGTGTGTGGCTGATTTTTTGTAGTGACACACTGCATTTCCTTTCCATTTCCATTTGTGTTTACTTTCTTGGCATTTAGCATGATAATTATATGTAAAATCTCAAAGTTATATCTAATTTGGATTGATTCCAGCCTGACTTCAATCTCTTACCAAACTATTCTTGCTTAGCCCCAATCCTCCTTTATGGTATTGATGGCATGAATTCAAATTTAATTCACTCTGTACCCAATAGCATATATTTATATTTTTATATATTTGTCTTCTAGGTAATACAAAAAGTAAAAAATGGAGTTAATCTACTTTAACTGCAGAAACTGAATCATACAAAAGGCAAATTACTGTATTTTATATTTGCTCATGCATATACTCTTACTCATGCTTTTTATGACTCCATAGGGTTTCAGGCTACTACCCAGGGTTCTTTTATTTCAACCTGAAGTACTGATTTTTGGATATCTTGTAAGGCAGGTCTAGCTTTAGTGAGTGCCTTTGGTTTTTTATCTAGAAATGTTTTAGTTTCTCCCTCATTTTTGAAGAATCATCTTGATAGATGTAAAATTATCTGTTGAGTTGTTTTTCACTTTTAACCCTTTAAATGTATCATGCCACTGCCTACTGGACAAAAAGATTTCTGAGGACCAATTGGCTGATAATGTCACCGAGCCACGTGTGACCGGCCATCCATCTCCTGCTGTTTTCACGGTATTGTTTTTTTCTTTCGACAAATTGATCAGAGGATGCCTTGCTGCAGGTCACTTTGAGTTTATCATACTTGAAGTTTGTTTGGCTTCTTGAATTTATAGATTTCATGTCTCTCACCCAATTTAGGAGTTTGGAATTTATTTCTTTTAATATTCTTTTTATTTTGTTCTCTCTTCACTTGAAGCTCCTATAGAGCACCAGAACTGGTCCATTTAACGGTATGCTGTACTCCCATAAACTCTGTTCATTTTTCTTCATTATTTTTCTTTCTGTTCTCGGACTTGATAATTTCAATTTTTTTGCCTTCAGATTAAATAGCTATTTGTTATACCTGCTCACAACTTAAATTGAACTACTTTAATTGGTTATTGCATTTTTTAGCTCCAGAGTTTATATTTGATTCCTTTTCATAATTTCTATTTCTCTATTGATATTCTCACTTTGTTAATATTTGTTTTCTTGAATTTATTTAGTTCTTTATTCTTGTTTCCTGTTAGCATTTTGAGCATATGTAAGATAACTGTTTTAAAGTCTTTGTCTAGTAAGTGTAGAGTTTGGGCTTCTTTGTAAATAAAGTTTTGCCAACTTATTTTGTTTCTTTGAATGGATCATGTATTCCTGTTTTTTCCAAACTACGTTTGCAAACATTATTTCTAAGTATATATGATCACAAAATTCTTTGTGTTCAGCTAATGTTTCAGCAGAGACTTGCTTAAATACCAGGCACATTTCCAGTCCACAGACTGGATCAATTCTTGGAGACCTCTTCAATTTCACGTGGCTTGTTATGAGCCTGGGTATTACCCTGCGGTGAAAGCTGAAGGTCTTCTCAAGTATTTTAAAATTTGTATCTGGCTTGGGGGTGTGTGTGGCTTTCTCAATTCTCCTATATGCATGAGTGATGTTAAATATTTTAGTTTCCCAAGGAGTCTCATTCTAGCTCTCCTCTGAGTCTCAGATGGTCTACTGTTTCTTGTACCTGTAATCTCTTGCCTCGGTGTCCTTGGGTCTATATTTACCTTACAGCTTTTTACAAACAGTGCCTACTTTTCCTGATTAAATTGTGAGTTGAATAAAGCAGCAATGAGTGTCTTGCTTTATTCTTTTGAATATTCCATCTGAAAATCTGGAATAGGTGTGCACAGTAATTTAAAACTCAATTCTGCTCTGCTTCCTCCAGTGTGAGGTGAGGAACTAAAAGTCAGTGTGCTGCCTGAACATCAAACCCACCACGAGACCAGCGAGGGAATAAAATGAAACAAATAAAACTGCTGTAAAATTTTCCATCGCTTTGAGATGGGCTTTTAATTATTTAAATGTTGGCTTGGTTGCCGCAAGCCGTTGCCTGCTACCCAGAGCTCGGGTAAGCCTGGCTCAGGCCTTGGTGTTGGGCTCGCTCCCTGTGATCCTAGCACTCCCTGGCTCACCACTGTCACTGCGTCCTGTGGGTGATCACAGCTCCACTCCAGGACATCACATTTAGAGCAAATCTTGCCCAGGTAAATTCTTAATCCCAAAGATAAACTCTAGAATTGCAGGCTTTCAAAACTCTCTCCAAAATGGACTTCACATTCCTGAAAACATTTAATGTGTGCCAATGAGGGTTAACTTTGATTTGTCATTCTTTTTTAAAAGCTAACGTGATTAAGGAGGTAGATATGTTCACCATATTTAAACTTTATACAATGTATACATGTATTGAAACATCACATGGTGCCCCATTAATATATTTCAGTTTTAAAAATCAAATAAGAATAAATGCATAAAACAAAAATTAACTACTACTGCTAACTGGCATTATCAATACTACGAATGGTGCTATTTAGTTTGCTGCTGGTTATTTCATAATTTTAGTCCCCCATAATAAAACAGAAGCACATACAACTGAATTTTGAAATCAGCGAATTTCAGACTTTTCTTTTTATTATTGTTTGAGCCTTTTTTTATTACATTTCTATAAATAAATGAAGGTGACTTTATTCCATCCCTACTAAACTGTGTCTTGATGGAGCCAAATTCTTCCAAACTTTTCTGAAATGAGTTATAAAAATAAATGTTTTCACAGTTCACTCTCCTTAAAAAAATGTCTTCGAAAGATCTTTAGCTGGATTTTATATATGTAGGCTTAAAAAAGAGGATTTGATCAAGAAATTTTACTTCACTATGCATTTAATAAAGTATCTTTCTTTCAAGCCATGTTCAAAGACAAAAAGAAATGGTAGAAGAGTCATAGGTCTTGGAAGCAGTCCCCTTTATCTTCTTAGGGAGCCAATTTTCATTGAAGAATAGAAGGCAAAGATCTAAAGCTATCTTTGTTCACCGGGGCACCCAACCAGGCCAGGTGAGACAAAAAGCAGAGTGAATGATGGATTTCTGGAGACTGACTATGAGGTCATAGAAGAATATAAAGGTTTGGCCTAAAAGAATATTGTCTCTACTTTTCCATTGTGGAGAGTCGTGTTTAAAACGATTACAACACAGAATTCTCTGGCATTTCTTCCTGTTTTCAACAGTGCTGCCGGTCTGACTCTTAGGGAAGCAGGGAAGGAAAAATGCCTCAGTTTTCCTGAATTTCCCATCCTCACTGGGGCCTCCAAGGTGCTGGGTAATAAACGGCTCTTCATTTGTCTTCAGCTGCAATTGCTCACAGAGCTTGCGAAGAATTCGCCTGCCTCACCTTAGTCAGCAGCTTCCTACGGGAGAAGACTTTACGCTTCCTCACTGAACACTCGCTCAGCCTTACAAAACACACCATACCCCGACTCTCAGCAGGACATTTAATTAGACCTGATTGATTCACCAAGCAAAGCAGCAAGAATAGTTTTGTTTTTCACCATGGCCCTAGGATATCTGCCCACTTCTTGATATTTTTAAAGTTTTCATTCTAGTTCTTCTCTAAACTTCTAGAGAAGAGAGAACAGAATTAATTTATCCAGGCAGCTCAGCAACACTGTTCAACCACCTGCGTGGTATAAGCTGAGTGAGCTGTGGAAGACCCCGGAGAGAATGAGGGGAGGATGCTCTGCTGAGCGCGGTGGGCACCGAGTACCAGGCAGGTACGGCCACTCAGGGACACTCTGGGGAGCTGCCGGGAGAGCCCCCCTGGCACCCAAGGTCACCCAGAGTGGCTCCCCAGAGAGCGACTTTCCTCATGAAAGGCCCTGTCTAAATACAGTTCATATAAAGGTCTCAATTCCAAAGCAAAATTAGGGAAATATTTGCCCATGGGTGTACAATGATCTTAAATTTCATTTTACCTGGCTTTTGGGGATTTTCAAACTGATGTCTCCATGTTATTATTGGGGAAAGGAAATGCTTCTTAAAGACTTTGGTAATAACACAAGAATGCATGGTCAGATTTCTGTACAAAGTTTCAGAACTCACTGAATCAAATCTTAAAAAGAGTTTTATCTCCCTTACCTTCGAGGATGTTTCATTTCCAAAGTCACATACAGTAGCAGTTTATTACCCAGCCTCTGTGCTAGGAGCTTTTCTAAATTCCCTCACTTTACATATGGAATTACTCCATCAAGTAGATATGACTAGCCCTTTTGTAACACTGAATGCAGAATTTCAATTAATACTTGGTAAATGAACAAAAGGACAAATGAATTAGTTTATAAATGGATATACATGGAACTGAGTGACTTGTTCATAATCAAAACCTGTAGTTGAAGATTTGGCATTCAGAATAAAAAATGGTAGCAAATAGCATATTATAGAAATAATCGAAACTAGTTTTGCCTTTCAAATAATTTTATTTATTTCAGCATATATCAGTGACTTCCAGCAACTTTAAGTAGGCAGGACCATCAACTACTCACAGATTGTATTCACCTATTTGCTTCTTGGAATGCAGTCATCTGTCAATCATCACCCTGGAAGTAGAAGTGTCCAAGGAGTAGAAGGGACTCCAGGCTCTTCCTATTCTTCTTCCAACATTAATCTCTAGAGAACAGTTCCTCCCAGGGAAATGTGAGCTCTAACCACTTCCTACGTTTTTCTAATTAAGAAAGGGTGTGGCGGTGCATGCCTGTAATCCCAGCATTCAGGAGGCTGAGGCAGGAGAACTGTAGCAGGTTTGAGACCAGCTTGGGCTACAAAATGAGCTCAAAGCCAACCTGGGCTACATAGTGAGACCCTGTCTCAAAAAGACCAAAAAAGAAAAGGAAGAAAAAAAAAAAAGAAGGTTTCTAACTTGCACTCTCTGAGCAAGGAACATCATCTTAAAAGATGGACTTACCTCAGAAGCATGAATTATCTTTTTTTCTCAACTCTAGTTCTCTGCCCTTGGAAAACAGCATACCAGCAAGAAACGCCCAGTGCTCGGTGTGGTAAGCATGCATCTGTTCCAACAACTCTGTAGTGCCTACCATTGGTCCAGCATTGGGAACTAGCTAGGTTCGGAGATATTACGTTAGAAAAGACCTTCACAAGGTCTGACTGAAGAGAGGAACAGACTGAAGAGAGGAACAGGCTGCAGACATGGTCAGCTTTTCTGTCACTGCCACAGAATGCCTGATGTAAACAGGGAGGAGAAGTTTATTTTGGCTCATAGTTTCGGAAAGTCAGTCCTTACTCACATGGTTCTGTCGTGTCTGGGATGGAGGGAGGCGGAGATCATGGCGGAGCACATGACAGGGCAAAACTGCTCACTTCGTGGCAGCTGAGAACCAGTGAGCGAGAGAACAGCCATGGATGCCAACAGCCTCCCTGCTACCTAACTTCTTCCAGTAGGCTCCACCTGCTATTTTGAGGTGTCCCAATAGTGTCATCAGAGGAGACCAAGTCTTCAACACACTAGCCTTTGGAGGACATTTAAAATCCAAACCATAGCAACAAGGGTTCTTGACAAAGTCAAGGAAATTCAAGTAATGAGATGTTGCAGAAAAAGAGGGGTGGGTTATTAGGAACATAACCACATACCAGTCTGTCAAAATATTTAATTCTTTGAGAGTCAGAATTTGGCTCCTAAGATTTCTTCAGTCCAGACATACACTTTTCCCATATGCCTAAGGAAGTTATACAAATGATTCTAGGATAGATGATTGTGTTTTCTGATCCCAGATGACCTTTCATGGTCTTTAGTTACAATTAGAATTGGACTTGATCTTGGAACTTTCTGAAACCAGTGCATGTGCAAATTGGATTTTGACTGAAAATACAAAATGGCAAAACATCGTGTATTGCAATGGTGACACTAGATAATATGCGCCATTTGTATAAATTAGTGCTAGAATAGTGCTCATGAGTCATGAACAGACTAGTCTTCACTTTATTATCTGTATATCTCTCATTTTTGTTACGAAGCAGATAGTGGCATTATAAACTAGAAAATACCTGTTTAATCAAAATATCACCATCTTTCTGCTTTATCCTCCAAAAGGCATGATAATAACACACCCGAAGAAAGCTAAAGGATAATGGAGAGAGCTGGGGTTTTGTAGTTGGGTAAATTCTAGCTTTACTACTTAATACACTGTGTGGCTGGAGCCTCTGCAATGGGGAATAAAATGAATACGTATATCACGTCGCCCCCTCCCCGCTGTCCTGACAGCTGATCGTCAAGCTACTGAGCCTGCACCTGGCCTGCTAACCACGGAGCTCCGGCTCTTTTCTCCTGGATCATCAAGCAGCGCTTAGCTATGAGCTGCTGTTTCCTTGTAGCATTAGTTTTCATTTTGCCAAAGAAGAAACCTTAAAATACATTTGGTGATTTCTGAGCACACAAGACCTGGTATATAGCAAGCCGCCCATGTAAACATGGGAGAGCAGGAAGCATAATTTACTGGAGCCAAGGCAGCCAAGACATTTATAAATTATGCAACTTTTTATGCAGATAAATTCCGTGACAGATCAGTTATTAAATATAAAGCACAAAGTGCATGTAAATCTTTGTTTACTGTATCTTTCTCTTGGACTAAGCTGCCTCCCTCATGAGATAGGTTTGGAAAATTAAGGGGCAAGAAGGCATAAGTGTACAAGGCAGGCATCCGGCATTATAAACGGGTGACTTGTGAGCTAGATCGGTGTCAGAGCAGTCCACAGTGTGGAAAGCAGCGGGCACAGACGTGGAAGCAGATCCACGTCATGGAGCCCAGAGGAGCCTGGTGATTTGTATCTGTACTTTTCAAAGTATAGCAGCCCAAGAAAGTCACAGTTCTCTGTCCATGGTTATAAAGTTCATTGTGGCGACTTCTCAAAAGTAATTGTTTTTTTAATCCTTCCTCTCTGTTCTAAGTAACAGAAACAGAAGTAAAATAGGCTTTAAAAGGGAGAAAGATAGTTACTTTACTGGTTCAGGTAACCGAGATATTCAACACTCTATCACGAAGTTCAGACTAAGGCATCGGTCTTCGGTCCTCACTTTCTCCTCCGAGTCGCCCATGGGGTTCATGTTTGACCAGAAGAGTCCACAAACTCTTTCCTCCAGCTTAGAGACACCAGTTCAGGGCTCTGTCTCCCTGGGGCTTCTTAGATTATTCCCATCACTAGTCCTCATTAGTTGTGCCCTTCAGCTATTCTCTTCTGCCAGGCCAAGGTCTGTTGTCCATTCCCAGAGCTAAGAGCATACTCAATACCAGCTGAATCACATAGGCATCAAGGAAAGAGTAGCTAGAGAAAGAAGCAGCTCCTATTAAGCATGAGGGGCGGTGAACAAACCAAAACAAGAGAGGTCCACCTGACTACCTTTAGTCACATGGAGGAGACCAACGCTAGGTGATTAAGGTTCTCTATGGTGTATGTTCCATTTCCAGTTCACAAACTATCTGGAAACTTAGAGGCATCATTTTTCCCTTCCTCCAAACCTTGCCAGGCTGTGCTTTGTCCCAGGCGCAGTCTTGAACAGTGGGGAAGCAGGTGAATAAGTACACTGTTCTTGACCCTTAGGCGCTCTAGGAGTTTCCTGAAATCTACATCACTCCTGAAAATGGCAGTATTTTCTTTGGCCTAAACTCAAGATTCTTCCAGTGCATAGGAGAATTGAGAAAATGACTAGAGAAATTCTTGTATGAAGATAAGATTTTCGTAGGAATTTTCCAGCTATCTTCTTGTACAAGTTCTGAAAGAACCGCAGCCTGCTCAACCCCGACACCTTACGTTGTAGTGCAAGTTTTGAATTGCAGGGTAATTGAAAGTCTTTTTTCATATCTAAGCTAATAGTGTCCTTTATTGCTTATTGGTTGCTATAACCCAAATGTTTCTAAATGTGCCCTGTGTGAATAATACAAGGGAGGCTTTCTGAAAGTTACTTAAGCGATAAAAATCTCATATGCCATACATACTCAGAGCCAGAGAAACATGAAAAATCACATTCACTGGGAAAATAGACGGTGCAGTCCCACCGTGACTGAGGCCGCTGTGTGCGCTGCAGGTTTGTGCAGAGTGCTAGCAGGAAAAACTGTCTCCTCTCTTCATATTAATCCTGGGGGGTCTCATGAAGGAGACAACTATTTTAGTTTAATTTTATGACCACTCATACTCTGACTCTTCCTCGCTAATTTTGTCACCAGCTTGCTTTCTTCTGTTTGAGTTTGTGCTGGATGTTAATAGAAAACCAGCCAACACTGTCATCTGAGAAAGGAGATGAGCTGGGGATATGAACAGACAGAGTATGACAAACAGGGTCCTTTCAAGCTAACGGGGACAGTGGACAGAGCCTAGCCACGTAAGGCAGGGTCCCCCAAACCCGAGAGCTTTATGGAGACAGATTAAAACCGCCACATCCGCGGGGATTGGGCCCGTGCAGGCGAGTACTTGGTCTGCTTTGCACTGGACAGCACTGATTTGGATGAGTTAGCGCTCCATTCCGAGGTGTGGTGACTTTTTCCAGCATTACCGTCCTGCGGCTGCTGGCCTCTGGTCAGACAGAGGAGCCGAAGGAGCTGAATTCTGGGCTGACCCCCGTGCACACTGCGCCCCACATGCTGCACCAGCGCGCTCTGGCTTCTCCATGCCTCAGTGCTCGGCCCGTGAGCCCACCTCATGCACGGTGTGGAGAGTCATCAGCGGGAAACTACCTGGCACAGACTTAGCTAAGTCTACAAATTGTCAGTTTTCCTTGTCCCTGTCTTTGTCTGTAAGAGGAGACGGGGCAGCCCGGCCACGCACAAGGCTTTGGAGTGACTCTGTTGAGCAGTCACCCGAAACCCCATATCGATGCCAACCTGTGGAGAGCTGGTGATGCAGGGGACCCCAGCTGTGCTGCTCCTGCTCCCCTCAGAGGCAGACAGGGAGCTCACCAAGGGGTGTCGGACTGAGCAGGTTTTGCTGACTCCTGGCTCGGAAGTGATGCTGAAACTCTTCTGGCGTTTGAATTGAGGTGTTTTATCCAGACCAGCTTCCAGTGGGAGGGTCTCTCTATCTAGGCACTCAATCACTTCCCGAAAATTCAATTCTATGGTCCCTGTCCCCGTGTCTGATGGCTTCCAAGTGGCTTTCATCATTTCATTCAACAAATATTTACAGAGCACCTCCTACCTGTCAGGAGGCATTCCGGGCCGGGTTTTGGGGGTAAGTCAGGCCAGCCGCTCGGGAGTTCACACTTTGATGTCAGAGACACAGAGACAGCACACAGCCAAATGAAGGTTAATATCGTGCGCAGCAGAACGTGCCAGAGAGACCTGTGTCACGGTGAGGATGACAAGCGGTGTGGGTTGTTATTTCCGTACGGCGGTCAGGGCAGGACTCTCTCTGAGAACACAGCCGGCAGAAGTGAGAGAATGAGGAGAAAGTCTGCTAGGCAGCGGGAATAGTCAGGGCAAACCCACCCGAGAGAGGGGCAGCGGGAGCATGCGTTCGCAGTCCGAAACTGGCACAGGTTTGGGAGTAGAACCGTCTCTGGTAGCTGGAGGCTATCAGCCACTTACTGCCGGCCGCAGGACATGTTCTCAGCGGGGCTCCGTGCCTTTATCTTACAGGAGTGTCGGAAGAACTGAGTGAGTACGCAAAGCATCAGGCGTGAGGTTCGGTGCTGACCTTATTCAGAATGGACCGACGAATGCTGATTTTTATTTTCATACATTGTAAATTAACCAACCAATAAAATCAGAGCAGTAAGCACAAGCTTTTTTATGTTCTATCTGTTCGTGTTCACAAAGGCTTGATTTCACAATTCCTTCTCCAGCTGAGGAACTGGGAAGGTGAGGGCGGTGGGCGGGCAGCGGCGCACACTGGGATGGGAGAAAAGGCTCCTACTGCACCGTTTGTTCTTGGCCGTCACGCTGGGGCAGCTGCAGCCTGGGAGCTCACATCGCAGTCTATCACAGACCAACTTTATTAAAAATAATAATAATAAAACAGGATCCCGCTTAATTCCAGCTATTGACCCTGTGGGCAGCGCTTTCTATGGGCAAAAGGGGATTCCTGCCAATGCTGGTATTGATTTCCACGTATAAACCCCTCCTCACGGAGCCTCCCTTCCACTGCAGCCAGCATAAAAGTAATCATTCTCTTTACGATCACTCCTTCCGGTCAGACCCAAGCCACCTGTAAAAGGGGAAAGCCAGGAAGGCAGCTCCGCAGCACACAGCGGCGTCTCCGGGTCGGAGCAGTGCTCTGAGGCGGCTCCACCCCAGGGAGCTGCATGTCCTGAAGGCAGGCGGCCGTGGCCAGTGCCGCAGTAAGCCAGCTCCGCAGAGCCCACTGCGAGTGTGTCACGGGGGTGGAATCAATGCAATGACTTCAGCTCTCTGGTTTCCTTTCTCACAAATGCACACAATGGGTCCTACGTGAGTGTGTGTGGACACCCCTTCCCTCCAGTCCAAGTTCATTCCCAAGTCCTTCCCTGCTGAGCTCCGCTGAGACCCGACCCCAAAGCAGTCTTTGAGCCAGATGCTATTGCTGCACTCCTATAGCCAGATGAACTCCGCAGGGTTTCCAGGGAGGCCCAGGAATTCATGGCCCTGACGGCCGTGCAGCGCTATAGCCGTAAGCAACACTGAAGTGTGGCTAATCCACACTGAGATGTGCTGTGAGTGTGAAGGACCCACTGGTGTGGAAAGACTTATTACCAAGGATACAGAATATCTCCATAATTTGTGCATTGATTACATTTTAAAATAATAACATGCTGAATATCCAGTCAACCCCCTAAGTTGATGGATTTCACATCTATGAATTTATCCAACCACGAATCCGAAACTTTCTGTGTCTGTACTGAGCATGCACAGACTTTCATTTCACACTCCTACTCTCAGCAATACAGTAGAAGGGCGATTTACATTGCATTGACACTGGGTCGGGCGCTATAAGCAATCTAAAAACGACTAAAATATGTGCAGGATGTGCCGAGGTTACGCACAAACACTGCACCATCGTATGTGAGGGGTGTAAGCATCTCGGGACTTTGGAATTGGCAGAGGTGTTCTGGAAACCCCGCCGCGGATACCAGGGTGTGTCCTATTCCATTTAATTTCACGTGTTCTTTCTTAGCCTAGGTTCTAGACAACTTCAAATTACAATTGTGTCTCGTGTTACATTTCTTTCGCGATATTCTAGTCACTGCCCTAGGCCGGCTATTCACGTGTGATCCCAGAGCCAGCAGCATGGAGACTGCGGGGGAGCTTGTTAGAAGCAGGACCTCTCCGGCCCCACTCCGGACTTAGGAACCGGCAGCTGTGGGCCCAGCAAACCCTTCGGGCGACTGTGATGAGAGGCACGGCCTTGGAGAGCATTTTCCCTGCTGCTCCGCCCGACCTCTTCCTAGCAGGGCAAGGACCGGGCAGGGCCCTCTGCAGACTCAGGCCCTCCCCCAGTCCTGCCCTGAGCGCTGAGTTGGTTCTGCACCCCTCCCTGCCGTCCCCTTCGGCCAGCTGGAGGTTGCTTGCCTGCCTACCCAGAAACGCATTTATTCAAGGGGTTCAGTCATCTCACTAAATAAAACCACTCACTTAGGCAGGCAAATATTGACTCAAGCTGCTATGCTTTTATGCATTTCAGCAACTCCTAATGTTCAAGGGTTCAGCAAGCAAACAGGGACGGGGGCAGGAAGTTACTGTGGGGCCGGGGCCCTTGTTTGTTTTTGTGCAGCTGACGCCTGGTGCCTACTGTGCAAGGCTGGCGACTGCTGACCTCGCAGAGGGGCACTGCAGTTGGTGAGGCCACTACTGACCTGGCAGAGGGGCACTGCAGTTGGTGAGGCCACTACTGACCTGGCAGAGGGGCACTGCAGTTGGTGAGGCCACTACTGACCTGGCAGAGGGGCACTGCAGTTGGTGAGGCCACTACTGACCTGGCAGAGGGGCACTGCAGTTGGTGAGGCCAAAGGCTTTCACACAGTACAAATGCACGCTACATTTCCCCTTGAAGAGTGTATTTTAATTGTGTTTTGAAATATACTGTACCCTAAAGGCCTCTCTTCACCCAGCAATGTACACACTTAAAATAAAACCTTGCAAAGAATGGAACGCATACTGGGGTGCCCAGAAATGGTCAGTTTTGAATTCCATTTGTTGGGAGCCTTCTGCATAAAGTTAAACAATCGACGTCTCAGGAGCAAGGAGGCAGCTTGAGGGGCTTCCTCACGAAGGCCTCGAGGAGCTCTGCGCTCAGCACCCACGGATTCAAAGACCAGGAATGCATTGGAAATGGCTTGTAGGCTTTCGTGTTTTCGTCAGCTAGTCTCCTAATATAATTATAATGATGGGAACAGGAAATACCTTAAAAATTCTGATTCTAGCTGGAGTGTTGGGGACCACACTTGGAGGTAGGAGACAAAAGCTTCAGCGCACACAGGCGTGGGCAATGGGCGGGAGAAGCCTGGGCAAGGCTCTGGCTGCAGCACGGAACCTGAGGAAGGGCCTGTGGGGAGGGAAGGGCAAAGCCCGGATTCCAAAGGCACCGTCTTTCCTCTGTCTAAATCCTCTCCTGACTGCCCCTGCACGTCCTCGTCTCTCCTGTCTCCTCTCTCACTCTCGATCATT
This sequence comes from Dasyprocta punctata, assembly GCA_004363535.1. NCBI lineage: Eukaryota > Metazoa > Chordata > Mammalia > Rodentia > Dasyproctidae > Dasyprocta > Dasyprocta punctata. Next base: position 23,842 of record RJWM01007247.1, on the reverse strand, counting down.
TTCTTTTCTTCGTCTTTCCACCTCCCTTTCTCCCTTCTGGAATAATATGGACACAGAAAAGCACTGCAAAGAAAAGAGAGGGAATTAGTCCCTAAACAAATCATGTGCACATACCCACCCCATCCTGGGCACATGTGCTTTTGAATACATGCATACATATTACATATAAGCACACAGACATACATGATCATATGCATGTGTATTTGAAACATGTAAGTAGATTCTTTAGCTATCAATCCACAGGAAAGTGCAAAGGAGCATTTTTTGACAAAGTGACTCTGGCCTTGAAAACATTCAGATTTCATGCTTGCAAGTCTACTGTTTAACTGGAAGGGGGAAACAGTCAGGCAGTCCTCTGTGGTCAGTGCTTATCAGTACCTGTATCACCTGACTTAGTCATCAGTAGTGTTCTGGGGTGAAAAGTATTCATCTGAGGTGTTCTGTGGTTGGAAGATCCATTTCCTTTTCGTCTGTCATTCAGACCTTGGCGATGTGATCTAACCAGAAAATCCTAATTAACCCTGGTATTCATTTTCAGTTATTCTTTTAACCTTAATTCAGATAACTTGTTCATGATCTAACTCTAAGTAAGGTGACTGAGAATCCTTTGGTGATGGCTCGGTCAGCTCAGTTCACTGCCCCGCTGACCCACTGCTTAGGGATGACTCATGATTTGTTACCGAGTGCTGTGTTCTATAGACCAAAGCTGCAGATAAAGACCTGGTTCCAAGCCACTTCCCCATTGATTTGCCCCTGACTTTAGATATCAGGCTGTGTTTTCTCAGTGCATGTTTTGGAGGGTTCTGGGGTTCCAGCGCTCAGATGATTAAACTCAGGAATGCTGAGTTGAGCCTTTTGGGCTCGTTCAGATCGCCTCTGGGATGGAATCTCACTTTCCCCATGCAGCTGAGCCTTTTGACAATACTTTAACCCAAGTTACTTCTGTTTGAAACAATTCAAAACAGCACACCAAATATAAAGGTGACACTATGAAACAGATTTTGATGTGGATGTTTTCCCATATAGTGACAAGAATCACAGAAAAGGAACAATTTTAGTTAGGAGTGATTCTGTCATCAACAAAAGCCAAGAAATATCTCCATAGAATGTTGAACTGTTCTGTCCAATTTCCATGGCACACTTTGGATGCTGAGGGTCACTAAACATGCACATCTGCAGGCCTGGAGTACTGACCAGACTCTCCAGGGCCAGCCCACGGGGTACACGCCACAGTCTGAACACCATGTCCGGGCCTTGCTATGGAAACTAGTATTTTGCTTCTGTTGCCTTTGAAGATGTTTCTTGTAGAATTAGAGTTTTTTCAAAGTGGAAAGACTTCATTTTATTTCAATTGATTATAAAATTATAACTGTTCATTATTAAAATTACGATAAAGAAAAATTTAAATACCAAGTTAAAATCATCAGTCACCTCATCACTGAGAAATAACCACTGGTCACTGCCCGCGTTCTGTCCTTCATACATTACAATGAGCAGAGACTGATCAGTTGCTGCTTTCACAGAACCATCAGGTAACCAATGCCGTGAGGGAACTTGGAGCCTGCGGCACGCACCGCCTCCGAGATCGGCAGTCCGCCTGACTGAGAGGACCTAACACGCGACCCTGTCAGGCTCTTCCTCAGGTTGTGAATGAAGCACCAGATCGCTGGCACCTCAGGACAGGACGCTCCGGAGTTTCAAATCTCACCGAAGTCTCAGGAGTGTGGGTACCTAAAGGCCTAATGGCGTCATCTTGGGTTTCAAACCAAGTGGGTAAAGAAGAACGTAGGGACCTACTAGTACTATTTCTCCATCTCTGATGAGGGAGTCTGTGTAACAACGCCACTCAGTAGTCAGTTACTACTACAGCGCCTGTCTCTTTGTAACTCTAAGGCAGCTTACCCATCCTTTCTGTGCCTTCACAGGTGTTCTTTGAGTGTCTAACTTGAGACAGGTAATGTTACTCTAGCACTAGTGTCTTGATAAGAAGCAGAATGTACATGTTTAGGTAGACCACTTACCTAAATTTGTACCCTCACCAAAAGTAATCCTGTCTCACGGTGTTTCATCTAAGGCTGGGTTTTCTGAGGCTGGGAAAGGCTACACCTCCTCCCTCAGCTCTCGCTGCGTACACTGCGTATCACCACACGAGCGTAATGAGGGTGTTCTACCTCTGGAGCCGCTCAATATTTGGAGATTACTTTTTAATGAAATATCTGGATATCATTCTTCAAATAATTGATGACCTTTCAAATGGAAACCACATGTAAACACAGAGAAGGAAATCAGTGTATTTCTTTGTAAGGAGAGAGAAAGAGAAAGTGTGTCGCAGACGTCAGGAGGATAGGAAACTTCTGTGAAATGTAAATCACAACTTCTGCTTAGTGTGTCTCGTTTTACCAGATATTTTCTCATTTTTGCACCGCTGCTCTTCATAATGTCACTGTGGTACAGATGGCAGCTGCCGCTGGCATCGCAGCACTGGCGTGTCGGCTGATGGGTCAGAAGTGGGCTGATGGGGCAACGCGCGGTGAATCAACAGCACTCAGCGAAACGGAGGTGTGAGAAGTCAGGACGTGTGCGCACCAGGAAAATCCTCAGTGCCCCTCAGAGGGAGGGCAGCTACTGCCAGCAAGCGACCTTCAGGAACAGGGATTCCTACAAATGCAACAGTCTGAGTAAATATTTTTAAAGCATTTTAAGAATCAGGGACTTTTCAGGTTACCTAACTCCATGCCTTTGCTTCATTCACGGGGAAAGACAGACTCAGAGGTGCTACACACCGTTTGCAGGTTCTGGAATCCAGGCTTCCTGCAGTGCTCTTCCTGCTGTGTGCCCCTTGCCGACAGAGGCGCAGGGTGATGCGCACACACTGCTTCTCTTCAGCCTGCTGTTTTAGCTTTCATACAGATGTCCAACTGTCAGGCATCAGTGACAGTCATGATGTGGACAGATGGAAACCCAGAGCACTTATTGAAAATTAAATAACACATCACTTACATGTTTAGTGAAACCAATTAAACTGAGGCTTGGGAGTGGAGTGGTGTTTGGGGTGCAGGAAAGGGAGGGGAGCACAAGGGAATGCGGGTGCGAAGAAGGTGAAGATGATGAGAACACTCCAGAGAGGGCCGCCAGAGAAGGCTCGTGAGAAAAATTGTTGAGCAAATCAGTTTGAAGCAAAAATTAATGGTTAATTTTTGCAGTAAAAAGCATCACGCTTGCCTGTCTTCCTTACAAAAGACTCTGAGTTTATGACCTAACTTTTAATCTCAGTTCATAGTGAATTAAATCAAGGCAGAGATATGATATTCCACAAGGAAATGTCTAGACGGCTGGTTTTGTTCTTTTCCTCCACTCCTTTCCAATCTTTCAGGCTTTAAATGTGAGAAAGAGACTCAAGGCATTTGAACAATAGGCCAAATAAATGTCTTTCCCATTCTGGGAGAAAAAAAAATTAGTCTCAGAGGCTCAGCAGTGGGCGGCTGGGGATAGAGCTCAGTGGTGCAGTGCCTGCCTGGCAAGTGCAAGGTCCTGAGTTCAATTCCTGGTACCAAAAAAAGGAAAGTAAAGTAAACTGGCTGTGTGTTGTCCTGGAGTAACCACAATATTTTTGCTTCCTCATGGTCTCTACAGAAGTATTTCCCTGGCCATGAAAACAGAGAGGCCCTTGTTTTTTTATGGTGAATTATTATATCCAATCCCGCACACCCCCAGGGCTCAGGGAAATCTCAGCAGTAAGAAACAGGGAATCTCTCAAATCGAGAAAAGATGGGGACTTTGAAGAAAAGGTAAACTGTGTTTTCTTGTTGACAAAATACTTTGAAGCTTTTGTTGTACATTTCCATTAAAGACTTCCCAGGCATAAATCAATATGGCAGCACCAACTCCACAAGAATAAGAAACTATAAGTATAGTTTTCAGCACCCCATAACCACTCATTACGTTTATTTCCCAGTTTTCTTTGTTAGTCCTTTCCTGTTCAAATCCAAGCCAGCACATTTTTGGCTTCCCAGCTAAAGCAGAGGCACTGCCAATCAGCAGGAAATATAATACAGATAAGATTCATATAAACTCTTTTGAACTGGTAAAATAGCTGGATGGGAAATGGATGTTAAATTGTTTACATTTGGCACAAGAAGAAAATGTTCCATTTTTAAATTCAAAGCCTCTGCACCTTTGTAAATGAAAACAAATCACACGGGTCATGCAGTGTTCCACTCTGTAAAAGCCATCAGGAGATGGATAAAAGCTTTCATAAATCACCAACTTTATCTGGGCCTTGCTCAAAAGAATCAGTCCCCAGATTAAAACGATGCGGCTCTGTCCCAAGTCGTTAGAGAAACTGCACACCGACGGTCGGCTCCCAGAACACTCCGAGCACTGCTCCGTGGACAGCACGGGGCTCGAGGTGACCTCGGGGAGCTCGGAGGGAGCTGCCGGGAACTTTCCCCCCTCAGCTTACACCGTTCAAAAGCCCGGTGCAGGTGAGACCGAGGAAGCATTCAAAGTGAGTGTCATGAACAGGCGCGCATCTTGGCAAATGCTGGTGTGGCTAATTAGTTTAAAGTGAAAAATCAGTTTGTGAAAAATAAAACTTTTGCCTTAAGTGTACTGTTGACTTCTATGAAACAACCAGTAGCTCATCCCATAGAATGATAAAGTCCTGTGTTGTGTCAGTTTCTGCTGGTTTTGGCTATCTGCAATTGTCTCATCTAAGCATGGTCTAAAGTCTAAAGGATATAAACATTTAGAATGTGAATTAAAATAAGAAAAAAAGAATATGTTTAACTGTTATGCGAAATTGATTGCCAAGCTGAGTTACAGACAGCTGACTGGGCGGTAATCCCTCTGTCAGGGTTGAGTCGCAAAGTCCAAGATGCCCATTACTGTCGCGCAAAGTCAGCCCACATTGCTGTGTCATGATGAAATAAATCACAGCGTCACCCACATGGCCCAAGACAGGGGACAGCAGGACCACGGCTACAGAGCGTTTCACGTCGGCCTGGGCTGTACCCTGAGAAAGCGTCTGAGTTTATTATCAGAACAATGCCGATGAGGTGGAGAGGGACTGTGCGCAGCTCCCCGCGTCCGTTTGGATGCAGCCCATAGGGCCCCTTCATCCATCCATCCGTCCACTCCGTGGGGGACTTCGGAGCCGCAATCGGGATTGCAAAATGAAAGCAAATGAGGATAACTCTCCTCGTGCACTGTGATCTCTCACTGACATCCAAGCAATTTAATAACTTTTGAGTCAGGAGATGATTTTCCTTCAAACGCTGCGTGGATCTGATCTCCCGAGATTTTAAGATGGTGCCTCTTACACAGGCAGGGGAGCAGGACCCAAGCACCCTACGTAAAAGCCCCTTCCTAGAGGCTGCCCTGACACGTGGCATCCCGCGCTCCTTTTCAGAAGGGGACTCATGGCTAAGATCATACCCACTTCCCATCTCTGCTTGGTCGCATAATCATTCCCGAAACGGGGAGCCTGGCGTCTCTTCCTGCCACCTCCTGAACCTCTCCCAGCCTGCAGCCCGCAGATTTCAAGCAAGCCCTGAACACCGAGCAGAGGCGAGGCATCAGGACATAGCCCAGTCCCCAGGCTTCTGAATGTCACGGAAAGGACACTTTGAAGTCAATCGACTCAACAGGGAAATGAAAAGGCAGCCTGTGGAGGCATTAAAAGGTTGAGGATCATTTCTCTTTAAAGTGAACTCCACTAGCTTTCCCCAGTGACTCAAGAGTTGTTGCCACCCGGCCCCGCCCCAGGCTTTCTGATATTGCCACAGACTGATTCTATCACCAAGATGAAAAAGCCCAGTATTACATTAAAGTGATGATAATGTGAATGCCTAAATTAGAATTAGATACCACTGGTAGGATATCATTCTAAATATTCAAAGAAGTCATCATACATTCATAATCCAGCAGTTTTGCTCAGTACTTGAAGAAGTTTTACACCTGAGTTGAGTACAAGGTACCATTAGTACCAATGATTTGTATTCACTGCCCATGAACAACACAATAAGCAAACTGAACTTTGGGCATTGAAATTCAAGACAAAGAAATCACTAGACATGTTGGGGAGATGGAGAATGCACTGATCAAAAATTAAACTGTGCCTCCATTGAAGCAGAAAGAAAATAGAGAAATAAGAGTAAGGACTATGAAAACAAGAACTTTGGGTTTAGCAAAAATCAGCCTAGAAAACGTTGATGATGCTTCTGGGTAGGTAAACAAAGCAGTTCTCATCCAGAATCTGTAGGAAGAACAGCAGCAAGCAAGCATTTGGGATTTTAATTCAACTATTTGAAAACTGAGCCTTTGTTTGGTAAGTTCACTAGCAGTGATGCATCTGGGGACCCTAGCATTGATGCAATCAAAACCAATATTGCTAGGAAATGGTGAGGCAGGGTTGTGTGGCCTCCCTTTTTGTATTTAGTAATGCTATTTTGTTGAGGCAGAGGCTATTCTCCAGTGATAGACACATAGGACATTCACTGGTGAAATGAATAGAGTTATCACAGCATAACTGTACTAATGATACTTGGCATTGAGTTTAGTACAGGTGACTGGATGACAGGTGTTTTTCTGATAGGGTGATGACTTCTACAAATCAGGCAAAATGTACTGAGGCTGGCTTTGTAGCTTTTTCTTTTTGTTTATAGCCAGAATCAGAGCAATAGCCCCTGATAATTTCAGTCTGATTTGGATGTTGCATTAGGATGCTGCTTCTGTAGTTTATTCTCAGAGCCTTCTGTTCTTCGAAGTCCACCCCTCTAGAGTAGCTGCTGACTGTCTTAGGTTAAGATCCATCAAAAGTGGACCCTGAGGCAAGAATAGGAATATGAGTAGATTTTCAGAAGACAATCTCGGACAGAAGGATTCGGCAAATAGAATGTAGATATTCAGCTATACTTTCAAGTGAATGACGAAACAAATTCAGTTTGAACTACACTGGATATAATATTTTGGCTGCCTACTAAAAAGAATAATTTGTTATTGATGCTAACTTCAAATTTAGCTGGGCAGCCAGTCTTTTGACTAAACATCCCAATTCCAGGAAGAGAACAGGACTGCGAGGTAGCTACGGGCAGAGACCAGGGTAGGGCTCAGTAATGGGAAGGTTCGCGCTGTAACAACTGCAGCTCGCTCCTCTGGGGACTTGGGGAAAATGTGCAGAACACATTTTAGAGTTGTCCAATCTGGGGAGAAAGGAACTTGGGACCATCACTGGCTGACGGCTGACCTGAAGACGCAGGTTCCCCACCCATCCTGGGTGCCCTGTGTAGGTGGGGCCGGGACAGGAAGCTCATTTCTGCAGACACAGCACTGCTGGCCCACAGGTTCAGGGGTCTCAGCAGGATGCCTCTAGCCAGCACTGGTGCCTTAACTGTCAGAGGAATACAGGCAAAATCCCGATGGTGCCTTGTTTGGAGGCTCTAGGCAAGTCGTGGCACCTCATTTTGTCTAAATCCTCAACTTTTCACATTTCTTACTCGAGGCTCTGTCCTGAGACCAGTGAGTCCTTCCCTGATGTCCTCCTAGGAAAGCCTTCCCATTTTCCTAGCTCGGGGGACGTGGGACCAGTGCTCATGCAGCTCCCTAGATTATTACACCTCCAGAGTCTTTTAAAGTCTGTTTTAATGAGCATTCCACCCTGTCATCAGCTTATGAGTGATCCAAGCTCATGGTTCATAGATTTCCATTGCGCCTCACATGGTGAGCATCTTTCCCAGCCCCCAGGACTCCTCCTCTAGAGACCTTTGCCTCTTCTTCCCTTCAGCCATCTGTTGAGCTGCCTCCCTGCCAATAGCAAATTCACAGGCTGCCTCTGTCAGTGCTTATCTCTCAGCCTTTCCAATAGCTGTTCTTCAGGTTTGTTCCTGACCCCACTGAGACCTGTGATACCTTAAGGCCCTCGACAAGCCACACCAAGACTTCACTGATTTCCCATCCACATGTGGCTGCATGGTTTATATCTTCACCTGTGATTACTACAAGCCTCCATCTTAACCCCTCATCCACAAAAATTCGTCATCTCAAGTCTTAATTGGACTTGCAATGTTTTGGAAATCCTGTGTTTTCCTAATGTGTTCCTCTGCTCCCCTCCATCTTTCCAGAACACATGTTGAACTTTCTTCACTTTCCTTAGAGCTCCATCTCACCATCTTCCCTACCTGTCCTCTCCACCCTTGGCTTTTTGCCCTCACTCTTTAGATATGATTTTACCTTTTACCTGCCTCAAAGGGAAAATGGAAACAAGTGGATAAGAATTTTCATAGACTGTTACAATTGAAATCATAAATTCACCTTTTTTAATACATCTCCCTATGGCTAATCCATTTATCATGATATGGATTCCATTTACACCCATCTGCCCTAGCATCTCAGACTTCTTTCCCTTTGCTTAAGTTTCTCCTTATTTACTATCTTCTATTCATCATGTATTTTGTATCTTATAACCAGCTCTTCCTGTTTATTCACCCACTTTTTAACTGCTGAAGTGATTCCTATTGATGAAGAAATATCTTCCTGAACTTTATGACAGCTCTGAGTTGTAACCCTATCTCTTTCCTTCCCATCTTTAACTAGACATTTTGGATTTTTAAAATTAATTTTATTGATACATTTTAGATATCATCTTGGTTACTTTTCTCTCATTGCTGAGACAATATACCTGATGCCCAAAATTAAGGAAGGAAAAGTTTGTTTAGCTCACAGTTTCTGGAGGTTTCAGTTCATCATCAGTTGGCTCCAAGGCAGGGTGGCTCATGGCACAGGGGCAGCCGTTCATGGGGGTGGCAGGTACCAAAGGCGACAAGAGCAAGAAGGGTGAAAGGGAGGAGTGTGCCTTCTTCCCTTGCTTATATTGTATGCGAGTTACTCGCTCCAGGGAGGGTGTAGCACTCATACTGCCAATCCCAGTCCTGGACAATGAACCAAGCACAAATGCTAGATTTAGCTGTCTTTGAAAGACCTGCCCACCATGACCTCATGAAGCTTTGGGGGGACTCCCAGACACAAACCATAACAGATATACATAACAGTCACATCATTGGGAACTTGTACTTGCACATAAATATATCTGGATTCTCAATTTTTTCCATTCCCTTCCCCTTCCTTCAACCCCTCTTCCCCTCCTTATTTACAAAAGTTCTATTTCCATCTTTCCTTCTATTTTTTTTTCTTTTCTGTTTCTTCTTTTCTCCCTCCCTCCTTCCTAGTTTATCCTCCTATTTGAACATTTTCTTCCTACTTCCCAATATCTGTTATACATTTTGGTCCTTATTTATGCTTTCAGTTTCTCACACCAAGAAACAATGTGATATTTAAATCTACGTGTCTAATTTATTTCACTTAAAAGTCTGGTCTCACAGTGCATCCACTTACCTAGAAATGTCTCAGGTCTATCTTTCTTTATGGCTGAGTAGTATTCCATTGTAAAAAAAAATCCCATACCTTCTTTACCAATTGATGCAATGGGCATTTGTGCTGTTTCCAAGATTCAGCTATTACAAACTGTGCCACTATAAAGATGGGTGTGCATATTACTGCTATGGTGTGATACAAAAAAGGGGAAAAGCAGGGTCAAACAGAACCACTAGTTTCAGTTTTTGAGGAATCTCCACACTGAATTCCATAGTGGTTGCACTAGTCTACACTCCCATCAACAATGGAGAAGGGTTCCTTTTTCCCCACGCCCCACCAGCTTTTGTTATTGGTTGATTTCCTGATAATAGCCATTCTTTCTGGAGTAAGATGGAATTTCAGCATTGTTTTAATTTTCACCTTGAATGACCAGTGATGTTGAGCATTTTTTCATATATTCTAAATAGACTTTCTGAAGAGCTGTCTACATTTAAAATCTATACTTCTTCACCATCTATTTGGTGAACTCAACTTCCTGATACATAGTTTCCGCCTCTCCCAAGACCAATCGAAGTGATTTTGATCTCTATTCACCAATGATCTTAGGTGGTCTATCAGTTCAGAGTGATGCTGCTTGAATTTTAAGGTGCATTAGCAGTGGCCAGCTGCCTCCACTTGTTAAAAGGTTCGTGTCCCCTGACTTCCTGATCCAGCACGCTCCTGAACGTCTTTATTTGCCTGGTCATATTTTCTCAATATCCTTTGGGGTCTTCTAAATTTGTACTTTCTCTTTAAACATTGGAGCTCAATTCTCAATCCTAGACACTGTCTCAACCTATGTATTTTTTCTTTTCCTAGGTATCTTCCATGACTTTAATTCCTATCTATTAAAGGCACTAGTCAAAGATTTTAATGATCTAATTGTTGATGAATTCTCTCTAGATCTTTGTAGAACTTTTCCATTTGTTCATTCCATAGACAACTAAAAATTAACATGCCAAAACTGTATTACCTATCTTCCGAATCTGTTTTTTCATCTACATTCTCTAGATAATAAATAAGATTACCTTTCACTGAATCGCTGTAATCAAATACATCCATGCTGTCTTTAACACATCTTTCTCCCTCCTTTCCCTCCATCATTAAGTCACTCATCATCTCCTACCAATTTAGAGTCTGAATATCCCTTAAAGCATTGCATACCTTGTCACCACTTTTGCCTTAGTTGTGGTTCATCCTTACTACTAATGTGTTTATCTTTCTCTGGTCTTGATTCTTCTTGATCAACTGCTGACTGAATTGTCTCCATGTTTTCCTGTGAGAATGTGTCTGACCCCATTGTTTGTTTGGCTACAGACAGATGCTCAGCTTCTTTCCCATTTTGCTTCACAAGGGTGAAGGGTAAAGGGTAAAGGGTGAAGAGTGAAGAGTGAAGGGTGAAGGGTGAAGGGTGAAGGGTGAAGGGTGTTTCTTCCTTTGCACAGAAAACAGTTTGCACAGAACCCTTAGCTGCTGTCACCTCACGCCATGAAAAGCCCAAGCCAGGCTTTATTTCCTATTCTTTCAAACTACTTTTTTTCCTCCTGAGGAGCCTGCCCTGCTTGCTGTCCTTGGAGGAGCGTGAAGTAACAAACCAGCATCCCCTCTTGGTGCAGACCTGTCCCTGAGGTCAAGCCCTGCACCAAGGTTGGGATGTCTGGGTTCCTTCCTCCTTTCTGGCAGCCGCAGCGCCCTCCACCGGCCCGGCCTCTCTGCGCTCTTGTGGGTCATCTGTTCTTGTCAGTCTCTGCTCCACCCCTTCCACCTTTGCTCATTTCCTTTGGAGCCCGGTCCGAGGCTCTCTGCTCCCTCCCTCACCCCTGTGTGTAGGGACCCTGCCTCCTGAGGCCCTGCACACACTCCTGGCCTTGCCTGAGTTTCCTGCGGCATGCAATGGCCCGCCGTCTCTGGCCTTAAGCCCTAGGAAAAAGACCTAGCAGGCCTGACTGTTTTGTTTCCACTGGAGTACAGTAAACAGTCAAAGAGTGTCTGTTGAATGAATGAAGAAAAAGATGAATTCCCTGTGGTCAGATTCTTCTGCTCCTTAAAGACAGATATTTTCATTTTTAAGCATTAACTGTCAGTAAGGCCAGATGAGTCTAGGTAGACCATGAGTACCACAGATAATCCTTTCGAAGTGACAGCGAGACCAATGCTTAAATCAGTCAAGTTAGTCAATAAAATGGCCCATTAACAGAAAATGGGCCTGCTTATTTGGTAAATTTGAAAGTTTAATTCAGTAAAAATAAAGAAATCTTGCAGCACCATGTAAACTCCATCCATGTTAGGCCTTAAGGGAAATTTTCCAGCAATAGCAAGTTTTAGAAATTCTCCGTGAAGAAGAAATGCAGCTGTTGAAATAAACATCAATACCCTGGCTGTCCTTTCCCACTAATGTCTCCTGTCAATCTTGCAAAAAATGGAAATCACCGTCACAGTAGGTTTGGGTGCAGTATTATTTCTTAGTGCACACAGATTTCACAATGAAAGTAATTTTTGACCATCGCCTTCTTCATTCTATGTAAGAAAGCTCATAAAAAGTCCTCCGATACAGCTACAATTTGTACTTCTAAATTGCAGCAAAGGAAAAATGAGGCTTTCTACCTATTTGAAGATACGAATAAGATTTCCATCCTTAAGCATCCAAAGGAATCAGCATATTTTGGGAATTCTATTTCTCATTGAATAAATTCATTCACAAATTCTCTGAGAAATTCCCATCCTAAGTTATCAGTCAGACCTCAATGGAGAAGTTTATTTTGTTATTCTCTATTTCACTAGCACTCATAAATCTCATAGTTGATTTTATCTTGAGATAGGCTTTAAAAAATACCATTGTTGTCCAAAAATTACAAAGATTAAAAGGATTTACGTAACAGTGGAAAGCTTTAGTAACTCTAATCAATGTAGAGTCAAAATACACCTAAATTTCTGTAGAATAATTTTTATACTTTAACAGATTTGCATATGACGCAAATTTTATATGAATTCATTTTTTCTATGCCCCCACAAAATATTGTAGCTCTAGCCACCTTTCATTTATTAAAGCTAGTGGAAAGGATATGTGTAACTCCAGAAAGAAAAAGAATTTAAAAGTATTTCATGAAAATATTCAAACACATTTTTACTCTTTTTTGTGCAACATTTTACTTCATGAATCTCACTTTCCTGTTCTCCCATCTTAAATCCACTTCTTCTAGTTTGGGGTTCAACAAACAGGGGCACAATCCTGCAGCAGGCTCAGTGGTGAGACGGGAACACATCATGCGTTCATTTCATGACTCAGTGAGTCAGTCTGCAGCAGGGCGAGTAGCTGGAGTCACAATGTACAGAGAAAGCCTGCTTAATGAAGAGCTGATTACAGGTTTTGTTTATCCTTAATTTTGTACCCCAATAAAAATTTCCCCACACACTGAAAGGCTTAAAAATTTGACAGATATTCTTAAAATAGAGATCTTGAAAGAAAAAGAAACTGCGAAGTGTTAAAAAAAAAAAAAAAAAAAAGGAAGCAGGAGACCATTCTTCCTTGTGGTGAGGAATTCAGTACTGCATTTAACACTGAGAACCTCAGCCACTAACACAAAAGGGAAAACCAATGTGCTGCTGTCTCTCCTTATTTAAATTTTTAAAAAGGAAGACCAAAGCCCCGAGATGTTTAGGGAGTATGTGCTCATGACAGAAAATTCTGAAAGGAACATGTAAGCAGGGATCATGAATTATTACAAAAGGGATATTAATGGCACAGAGGAAAATGCCGTCTCAAAAAAACAAAAAATAAAACAAAAGTACCAAAGTATTCATTCAATTTGTTATATTTTGAACATTTTTAATTTTGAAAAGTAAAAAAGTATGAAGTCAGATATGCAAAATCAAAATATGGACACAGACTTCATACTAAATTCCCTTCTGCTGGACATCTCTCTCTGCTACACGGTGGTCCCAAGCAATACTGATGGGCATTTTAATGAAGGGATCAGGCACTATCTGTCACTTCAACACCCTGCGTTAGTCCATAAAATTCCTGGAGACAGAGCTATCTTTTATGAGCCATCACACAGTTTTAGGAGGACATTTGAAGTTGGACCAAGTCCATGTTTGGCTGCTTATATTAAATCGTCACTTCAGAACTGGGTGTATTTCAGCACAGCTGGCCTGGAACACACTCAGCCTTCTAACAACAAGCCAGGGGAGCCGCTGCCTCTGCAGGTACAGAGTCGCTCCTCCCCCACCACTCACCCACAGTTCATGGCACCAAAGCTGACCCAGTGGGAGAGTGAGTATCTGAAGTATGTAGCTACTCTGCATTCCAAATCCAGACATTTTATATACCAAGCATCTTTATTTAAAAGCAGCTTTCCCCACAGAGTACCTTAGTTTGTTTTAGTCTTTCTTCTTCTTTTAATTTTGGATCTATTCTTTAGGATAGGACTGGATAAAAAAAAATCAAGGATACTGAACAAGAAGCCAGCTAGCCAGCCTTTCTGGTAAGCCCTGCAAGCCACACGGGTTCCAGGAAGAGAAAAGTTAGATAGCACCTCCCGTGAGCCTATAGGCATGCGGGCTAAGAATCAAAGCTCCCAACTCCCCCCTCCCTGTAAGCAACCCGCTGGTTCAGAGGACAGGCTAAGTTGATAGCAACTAAGGTACATAAAGCAACTAAATGCTTATATTATTTGGTTGATTTTGCAGGCCAGGGGTCAGCAGTCTGAACATCTCTTGGGAAGATGACAGTATGCAGTATAGCAAATATGAGGGATTTCCTTCTATCCTGTCTTTGAAATCCAATATTGTTCTCACTGTTTTTGCTTTGTTCTGGTTAATTGTTTTGCTTTATTCAATATTCTGTTTTGATTGGTTTTATTCTGTTTTGTTTTTGGTTTGATGTTGCTATACCTGAGGGAATGGACAACTACTGTGAAGATAACAAGATATGCTAAAGTAACTATTGCTGTTTTCCTAGTATCCTGCTTTGAGGTTCTGTACCAGTTTTGCTGCTTCATTTTGATTGGCTTTGTTCTGTTTTGTTTTGTTGGATTTTACTATCCTTAAAATAAATTTTTTTTAAAAAATTCAAGATACCATACAAGGGTCAGGATAAGGATGGTATGGTAGCAAAAAAAAGAAAATTGAAACCTTAGGAAAGAATATTTTCTACCACACCTCTGATTTTTCAAAGGTTAACATCAGTCAGTTTTACCTCAAGTGACTGACAGAACTATAAATTTTCCTTCTATAAGCGCATATGTGACTGGTGGTTGCTGAGGAAAAGCCAACCCTTCGTCTCTGATCTACCAGCACTTTGGAGCAAACCTGTTTTTTTTAAACCATATCAAACTTCCAAACACATTTTCAATGCACAAATCTCAGTAGCTGTCCATCTAATCATGACAGCTCGGCCGAGAGCCGAGTCTGCCATCGCCATTCAGGCTTCTGTCAGCACAAAGGAGTCAGAATCCTCAGAGGGAAGGAAGAGGAATGGTGTCCTCGAAACCACGGTTGACGAGACTCCTGGCAATAACCCACACTGCCTCTGCCACCCATTTTAAATGATCAGTTCGGGTCTGTGGTGACAAAAATCCACATTTTCAGCCAGCTTCTCTCTTCAGTTGGGTAGGAAAGAATTTTCTGCATTTAGTGTTTTGCCATTGGTTCCACATCCGCAGAAGCAAACGCAAATTCACCATTCCTCCTCGGACTCAGCTCTCCCTTCTGATGCTACTTTCTTTCACCTTTTTCTCCCAAGAACCGAATTATTGTCTCCAGATGTGGGTGAGTTCCTTCTCCACTCTGCTCTGTGAGACGGGGGCTGCACGACCCTACTTCTGCCTGCAGCTCTGGGGTAAGATAGGTCCTCGCTAAAATAGGAATCATCCAAGCAACTTCCTGGTTGGGGCGAAGGCGTCCTCAACACACAGCAGAACTGTAAATGTACAGTTAGCGTCACTGGTAACTCACATTCTGTTTCCAAAGAAGCTCCCCAATCCCACCATACAATGAAAAATAAAAGCAGCACTAGTTAGTGAAAAAAAGCTATCATATAAGGAACCCTGCAGTGCATTCGGGTTTTCCTTGTGATTACTTCCATGAATTTGTAAGTGTTAAATTTATACTTGTTTATTCCCTTTTTTTTTTCTTCTCTCCTTAGTGCTCCTCCCAATAAACCAACACTTCGGTGGCCTTGGGGTGCCCCTGTCACGCTGCACCCCACACCTGTCTCTGCTCCCGCCTGTTGTGCCCTCCTTCCCTGCTCTCTAGACTCTCCTTGTTTGCTGCTGCCCAGGCCACAGGTCTGGCCACGATCTGTGATCTGTGCTCATCCCAGATTCGCTCCCCAAGGCCGCTGGCTGGGCAGGCTCTGTCCCTTCTTCACACTGGAGCCTTCCAGGCCTCCGTATCTGTCTGCTGGCTCCAAGCCCAGCCTTGCTCAGATCTGCAGTCCCAGCCTTACCGCTGCTGTGGATGGTTTGTCTGGACCCTACCTCACTCCTGACTGAGCTCCCGGGCCTTCCCAGGACTCTCTGTCCTGGATCACAGCTTCTCCTCTGTTTCTGTGTGACCCTCAAGCTTTCCATCTGGCTCCCATCTGACAGTCACCACTGCCTGCTACCTCCTGACTACCATAGCTCAAGCCTAGACCTCATACTTGATGTTATCCTTCCTGGTCCAGAATCACTTGCACGCTTGGCTTCTCTTAAAATTGCTGGAGATTATTGTTCTCATTTTAAACTCCTCCTATCATTAATATTGGTCTTGTCCGGACCTGTCAATCCTGACAATTTTCCTCATAACTGGGATATAATCACCAGATCAATCTTACGGAAAATACCACTTTAATAGTAAGAACCCACAATTCAAGCACACGTCTACATTCTTTTTTGTTGACAAAACAAATTTCAAACTTTAAACATACCATCTAAAAATAGCCCCAAACCTATTTCTTCAGCCAACATTGCTTTAAATTGATCAACATACTATTCCCATAATACAGTTCCTCTATCTATACTATTCACCTTGGTCGTGATCCTTTCCTTTGTTAAAATAAGACATGCCAGAAGCCGGGTGTGGTGGCGCACGCCTTTAATCCCAGCACTCGGGAGGCTGAGGTAGGCGGAGCGTTGTGAGTTCGAGGCCAGCTTGGGCTACAACACGAGTGCAAGGCCGGCCTGAGCTACATAGTGCGACCCTGCCTCAAAAAAACCAGGGCCGGGAGTTTGGCTCAGTGCCTTAAGCACCTGCTCTGGCAGGC